>KV751318.1:5762473-5780466 GCA_001698575.1 Mola mola | reverse complement strand
CGCCTATAGCTGTGCAGGCCTATACAGTGGTGTAGGAAGACTCAAATCTCAAACACCATGGATTATGTAGTATGATTAAACATTGAGAAATGTTTTCGTTTGTCACATTTTGAGGTCATTCTTAGACTATGCAAATATCTATAGGGTACTGTATTGACCTTGATCTTGAATCCCTTTAACAACTCAGATTCCAATTTGACATGATTCTTATAAAAGTTAAGATGCTATTCAACCAATTGACCTTTTCCACCTTTCTTGTGTCTGTGTTGTTGAAAACTGGAACTTGTACATTTGTACATTTGGCTACATCCTGTTTGTAAGGGATAATGTGCAGATGCAAACAAGGCATAGATTTATATAGTTGTAAACATCTTCAAAAACATTGGTAATCTGTATTTTCACATTACAGTAACTCTTTCTGTTGCACTCAATTAAACTGTAAAGACATTAAGGTAGAGGGGAAATACTACATGACGACACCCCTTTTACATTTAAAATGAAAGTCTTTTGTAAAGTTATAGAGACCCATAAAGTAGGTCATGCCCCTTTTCGCTGTGATTATTACGTAAAACGTAAAATCGTTGCTGCTTTTAGAGATGCCCTTTAGAGAGTTGAAACAGTTCATAAATGCTTTCTAAAATCCATGATTAGAATTCACCGAAGACACTTCTAGACAAGTCTACACAACGTGATATTTTGAATAGTAGAACTAGGTCACTGGCTATGCAATAACATTAAATACTACGAAAATACCTGTAAACAATTGCATTGAACTGTATGGCTTCCTGCAATTACGTATACCGCTTTGTTGACCAATAGGAACGTCTTTAGCTATGACGACAATTTTCTGCGACTGACAGGACTAACCAATGACAGCAGCGTCTTTTACATCGATTGACCAATAGGATGAGGTGAGGTCCATTTGAACGATGAAAAGCGGGCTCGCGAGCATTCCAGAGGGAAACAAAGAAAGGAGTAATTACTCGCTACTTTTGGACGCAAATCAGCTAGGATAAATTTAATTTTTTCATCGGAATATCTTGGCAGTCACGTAAGGTAACTCATTAACTGTGTCCCACTTGATCGGATACCTATACGTTAAGTTTACATAAACGTTAAGATGTCAGAGATCACGTTATTTTTTTGCCCTCGCTTCTGTTGAGCGCTGTTAGCCTAGCTGCTAGCCATCCTTGTCAAGTGATGCTAACTTAAACTTGCCACCGTACAGCAACTAAACTACTGGTTGATTTGACTTAATTTTGTTCGTAAATTTTGACTGTTAATTTTAAATGTCACTAGGTTCCGCAACCATGTCTCACAAACAGATTTACTACTCTGATAAATACGACGATGACAAGTACGAATACAGGTTTGTGTAGCTCAAGTTTATTCAACATGCACTCAAACTTTTTGTAAGTTATTGTGTTTGAAAATGACAGTCTTAACTGTTGAATTTGTTTTAATATGCGTTAATCTTCAGGCATGTAATGCTACCCAAAGAAATTGCAAAACGCGTGCCCAAGACCCACCTGATGTCGGAGACCGAGTGGAGGAACCTGGGGGTCCAGCAAAGCCAAGGATGGGTGCACTATATGATCCATCAACCAGGTATCTTCACAAATTAAACCAGCGATAACACCATGTTTACAGTAAACAGTCCTAGATATATTGTCTGGGTATGTGGCCTGATCCCATGTCCGCTGCTTCATTGCTTGGCCTAGTGTCATGCCGCAGTGGAAGATTTCAAGTTTTACCCGTTTCTGTCACCAAGACAGAGACACAGACATCTAGAACACAAGACACGATACATGAAAGGAAAATAATGTACCTTGGTGGTGTCACAGTGTAATGGAAATTATGGTGATCTTTATTTTGAGTTAAACTGTGACCCCTGACAGTAGTTAATAGATTTGACAAAAAGCACAGAGGCTTAGTAATAAAGGGATACTCACAAGGCCTTTTTAAATGTTGATTCTTGAGAGACAAACATGCATAAACTAGATTCTGTCACATTTTTGTCATTTTTTTGACACCAGTGCACACTCAACACTAGTTCTCACTGTTGCTGTTGAGATGTCAACTAAAAAAATACAATGTGCTAAATCTGTATTTACAAAAAAAGTTGACAAACTGAAACCAAAAGAGTGCATGAGGAAAATGTTGATGCTCAAGTCTGTTTGTTGGTTATAGTTTTGAGTCAAATTAAAGTTTATCAACGTAGGTTGAAGGGAAGAAATGCAAATGATGCTGTCAACATAGGTGAAGGTACAGACTTGTGGTGAATGTTGCAATACTATATATGGTGACCATAAAGCTTATGGACTTGGCTTTCCCCTTTTTTTTCAGAAATGATAAAAAAAAAAAATGGAGTCACAGTGCAGACATCAATCTCTCAATAAGGCATCTAAGCATTACAACCTTTACGTATTATCTGTGCTCATGGTCCACCTCCTTCTTTTCTCCTACAGAGCCACACATCTTGCTATTCCGACGCCCTTTGCCCACCCAAAAGTCATAAGGAAGAGATAGTCTGGGCCTTTAAAGATCAGTTCTAATTATGTGCCACAGAACATCAAAATGAGGATCATGCTGTGTCAGATTACAAAGCCTGTGCACCAGTGCCACATTATTCAGGCTGATCTTGTTGGACCTGGAAAAAGAACTATTGCATTTGTGAACAGTGGTTGTGGAATGGAGTATGCATGGATGGAAAACAAAATCAACCTTCCTTGAGGGGGAGGGAAGGCCATCACGTCTTAATAGCGATGCGCCGTCTGCCAGAAAACACATCAGCTCACTGTCTTTGTGGCTTGATATATCTCTCCAACTTGCTGAATGCGCTTGGATATTCCAGCGTTTTAGAACAATTGCTATGAGATGTGAGGAATGAAACTTGTTAAAAGGATTTGAGTAGTTCCTACAGGTCATTGTGGGTCAAGCTCAGGTCAGAATACTTGGATCCTAAATTAAGTTGACTCTTGAGTCATCAAATTGTGCGTTTTTAAATGACATTTTGCTGCTTGGATTAAATGACACCAAGTTTGCATTATGTCACGTGCATAGAAAGCTGCATCCATGAGTCATCTAGGAACTAGTTTAGTGCCCTTTTAACATTAGTGTATTCTAATAGTTTTGGCCTACTTCAAAACAAATCTTTGTGGTGACTACCAGTGAGCTGCTTGGTATTTGTGAATGTGTTACCCTTTCTGAAATAAATACACTTTTAAACCTTATTAATGTCTGGACTTGTGTCTTGGCAGTAATTGGGTATTAAATGTACACAGAACCACTTTACAAAGGAAAATGATGGAAATAAGATGCTGGAGAATGAATTTTGATAAGATAGTAAAAAAAATATTGGTATTAAAATTGTATGGATGCACTTTTTGTTGTAAACGGTGATGCATGCAAACATGTTTGTCTTCTGTCCATTTTCACTTCATACTGAGCTGCTTGTCTGTCCTTGAAGCAGAAAATGGGCCTTTGGTTCTATGAACTTTGATCTGTGCCTTTTTGCAATGCTCCATTACAGCGTCGGTAATTAAACTGTTCTTCCTTCAGAATGACCAAAATCAAAATGAACAAATGTACTGAAAATTCTACTAGATCGCAGCATGAATTTTTCTTATGGAGGGCTAATCACTGTTTCCTGTTTGTCAACTGTACAATAAAGGGAAAACACTCTTAACAGCTTTCGTTATCGCCATCTAGTGCCCTGTGTCAGTGTGTTTTCAAAAGCCAATAAATCACACTGGCAAAATTGTTAATTCATGAGCCGGATAATCATTGCAGAGTATTTTAAATGCATGACATGTTTTACACTGCAAAGGTAGCAGCATTGAATGAAGTGATATCTGAGAGGAATTTAATCACTCATATCAACTGTGTTATACTTTAACATTGCTGTTTACTTTGGAGTATAATCCAATGTGCAACCTCGCCAAGTCCTTGATGTGTCTATGTACTGTTCTCTCGTGTAGACCAGATCTAACTGGTTTTGAATCACTGAAAGAAAATAAAACTACTGAAAAGCATTCAGTAAGTCTTGTTCCTTTTGCGTCCCTAAATCTTCAGTGTATTTAAATTTGGCATTGACATTACTTTTGACCCCTCCAGAAACTGCTGACAATTTATTGCTTTGTTACAAACCAAGCTGTGTTCCTGGAATAAAAAGGGGGCAAAGCCGTGCTGTAAAGTTGCCATGCGTACGATAATCTGGTGTTAGGGCGCATCACCTGACCCACCACATTATAATGTGATGAGCCCTGCTGGTATAAAAAAGCAGACATGTATTCAAGCCAGCACACCTTGTGAATGTGTGATATTATGGTGCCCGGTTGGTGTTCATCCAGTGACTCATTGATGCTGCGTCTGCTGTCTGGCACTGTGACTGGACTATTGTTTTTCATATTAAGTTGCCTGTGAAATTTCCCATCTAGCATTTGCAGTGTCTCCCGATTGATATGCAATATGGGTGTCGTACACCAGCAAATGTCTGCACAGGCTTAATGGACAAAATGTTTTACTGAATGGGCAGGTCATTATGATGGCGTACGTGCATAATGGGAGAAGCAGACACAGCGTCTGCCGCACATTTAAGTTATACTTGCAAATGACTATTGCATTATTGGGTGGATCAGTCGGAGGATCTGTTTGTTGCCTCCATTGTCAATTTTAACAGCTCTACATAATGTTTCTCCCCCAAAGACCTATGATAAAACATCGTTTGGCCCCATGTACTGGTAATTCTGTTAACCCCGCAGTCATCCCTGAAATAACTGTGACTGCAAGAGTTTGCAGAATGCTTCATCAGATGATGCACATGATGAAAAATTACTTAAATCACAATATGAATATGACAACATTGATAAAAGAATACACAATAACACTTTACTATAAGTGTACATTGATTAAATATTTGCTAATGCAGTAATAAGCATTTACCAACGGTTAATTCATGTGTCATGTAATTGTTTACTGACAGTCCTCATGTTAACTAAGATACTTATTTAATAGTTTCTAACCATGCTATTAACGTTAGTTAACACAGTAATGGGCATTAATGAACAGTTAAATAATCCAACGAGAAGCTTTCCGACAGACGCCTCCTAACCCTAATAAAGCATTTATTAACCTGAATTTATGATTTATTCATGGTGTTTGTGACCCTTCTTGTAACATTGAAAGGCCTTAATTGCATGGTTAAAAACTATTGCTTAATGTATGAATATTCATACATAAAATACGTAAATTAAAGCAGACATGCCGTTTCCGTGCATGTCCAGTTTCCTCGGGATGATGCTCCTAGACATTAATAATCAAATTGAGACCAAATATAACCCATTCTCAAAATGGTTGCAAAAATTAAATCCTTACTTTCAAACGCAATTGGCCATCAATAAGAGAGCTCATCAAAATGTCTTTTTTTGTGAGACGTCGCTTGTTTTCTGGATTTCCCACTTTGGACTGTAGGGGGCAGTACTACACAGGGATGAAAACTGACAGGAACATACAGTCTACATGAATTTTGTATATATTGGCTTCAACACCAAAAATGTTACTTTTATATACTTGATTTGACTCTGCACTTTTCTATTCGTCTATATCACGTCTATGAAAGTGTGTGATCGAACCAAAGCAAATCTGTCTGTTTCCCCAAATAAACACAAAAGTCTTCACACAGAGTTTTTTGGCGACCATCACACACTGTGGGTAGTAAACTGCACAACTTTGGAAGTCATGGGTAATGGAGGAGAGAAAATGTTTTCTGAGTCACAGGGAGATTATTTTTTTTTTTTGACAATTTCTGGAAAGCGTTGCTGAGGTAATCACCCAGGATGTGATGGTCAGCAATTTCAACCTCCTGCTGCGATCCAAAGACGTGTGGTGAGCAGAATAAGATGTTTGGCGCCTTAAGGTGGAAAAAAAAAAGGCTTGAGTGCCTGTCAGAGGCATCGATGATTCATGCTGGAAATTGGTTCCTGTTGCAGTCTTAAAGGTAAATGATAGCCTGAGTCTGTATTTATAGACTAGCTAGCTGCAGCAAAGTAATGAATCAGTTTATCGGGCTGAAGACCTTTTAATTTATAACATTATTGATAATAGTTGCATTTTTTTTTTTTTAAAGAAAATAATTCAAGGCGGTTAAAATCCTGGGCGGCGAGTGTCATTTCATTTTGTCAATAAAATGCCAGAAAAATGACAATTACTCAAACTCAGTGTTAGAATTTTATTAAACCAGACAGAGAAAAGCAGTGAATTGTTTCATTTGAGAAACTGAAACTAGGCACTTCTGCTTGAAATGAATACATATTTACCAAAAAGTCCAACTTTTAGTAACCGTTAACACTACTGAAACTGACAAAGGAAAGGAAGTATAAATTGTTAAAATAATTCACCAGGCCTCACTTATCAAAAACAAGCGTTGCAACACAAAATAAAGTTTATTTTTCCCTCCCGTCCTTGCTCTTGTGATATGCTGGACTTTTATCTCTTTGGGCCTTCCTAAATAATTCAAATTAACCAATTTCAGAGGGGAGACTCCTCACTCCTGGCACCATGTTTGAGCTCTTCTGTGTACTTTATGCCACCTATATCACGGCTTGCTTGATTTCAAAGCCCTTAATCGTGAAACATCTCTCTTGTAATGCATATGTCTTTGGTTCTGTTGTGCAAATGAGAACTGCAATGGAGAGATTACTCAAGACACGGGCGCTCAAGGGGACATCTTGCTCCCTAGCGTTTGTGAAAAGCAGTTTTGCTTAATGGCTTCCCATTTTTCTTCACTGTCAAAAATCTGTCGCTGTTGTTCTTTACATGTTGTTCTGCTGCCTGCATAAATCTTGCTAACCTGAGTCTTGATAGCCTTGCAGCACCAGAGCACTCTTCTTCGGATACTGTTTATGAATCATTCTATATCAGATACGACCTTGTACTGTTGCAATATATTCCAGAAACTTTTTGCTATTTGTAACTAAAATGTCATCGCTTGTCGCTGACTCTTCGTGATAAATGTATCCTTTGTTTTTTTTTGAAAGTCATGCGGACATTGTGCAACTAGCAATAAACCTGGTTTTGAAAATGCCTTAAAAGTTTGTTGTGTCTATATAAAACAAATGTTTTTAAATTTGTTATCAGTTGGGTAAAAGAATAATCCTCATACAGGATGTAACAGCTGACCCAAATGGGAGGTCTGCACGATTTACATTACAGGACCCACGTTTAGGTCAGTATGCAAGGGGCGAAAGTCAGGTGACCTATAAGAATGATGAGTGGGTCAAAATTACTTTGAGCTTCGACCCAGGAATATTCTCTCAGAAGCCTATACTAACCCGGCCATCTTGGTTGCTCTGCGGAGACTCCTGAGCTGCCATGTGACATGCAGACTTGCTCTGCTTCTTGGAGTGGCGGTTATAAAAAAAAAAAAACACTTATTCTTCTGATATGGAAATGTACCAGTCTGCCCAGCTTCACACACTGGCACATTATGCAAATGGAAAAAAATGCAGAATCCATTTGCCAGAGTTTGGGGACTTTTCTTGACACAATAAAATATTAGTCAGCATCCCCGGGGCCTCACACCCAGCTGGTCACCTCGGTGGGTTTACTTTATTCTGCTGCTGGGATTTCACGTCACGTCACGACAAGATTCGGTGTTTGCTTAATCTCGAATATTATTTCAGTTTTTTTTTTTGTTTTTTTTTGCTTGAATCCTTTTGTTTGTGTCCCATTTGTGGCATTGACTCTGTCGTCCTGGGTGTCTTTGTTTGTCCGGCTGGAAATTGAAAGCTGCGAATAAAATCATCAAATACTGACAATCTTTGTCAGATAAACTTTTTGCTGCTTAAACATAGTCAAATTGTGACAGTTTCACAATATAAACCACCCATATCGGCCTTTTGGGAGCCATTCGGCCCTCCAGTATAGATTTATATGCCACAGGTGTGGGTTATGGTCAGATATGAAACTGGCTGGAAGGTTTCTACCTGAGAGGGGCAGTGAAACTTCATTTTCCAGCCGCAAAATTGTTATTCAAGTGAGGTCAAGTCAAATAAATTGTACTTATATAGCCTATAGTCTTTAACACTGCTCATTAGAGGAAAAACTCTCCCTGAGAGACTCAGACATAACGTCAAAGCACAAAAAATACAGACGACATTTTCTCCACCTGTAGAACAGATTATGTATGTGAAGAAAATGGACTTGGGAGGATGGTTGAGCTGTTTGAGGGGAGGCCAAATGGCACTTGCATCTCGGCCTGGAAGATCAGCAAAAGGATGAGAATATGGTATAAAAACAGGCGCGTAGGTTGTAAAATATAAGTAAAATAGGGCAGTAACCTCCAACATCTGCATGAGGCAAAAGAGAGAGAGGTTTTGTGTGGCGAAAAGAAGCCTGATGAGAAGTTAGAAAGTATATCCATTTTAAGAGATCTACTTTTAACCTTGTTGAATATGCAGTTCTTTTTTAATGAAACAAGTACTAAAGTTTGAGAGGCTTGTAACTTAACATTTTGGTTGTTAAACTGAGAAGTAAAAGCACTTCAAGTTCTCAGAACTTCCACGATGGAGCCTTGACAAAATCATCACGATTAAGAATCTTGTTCCGTCTCCCCTGTTCTGATTGTGGGAGTTGACATTGTGTCCTTTCACAAAATAAAAGAGACTCTCAAGTGTTATCAAGTTTTGCCAGGTTCATGAATAAAGTAAAAAAGACAAAGTGAGATTGAGGATAACGGAGTGGGAAGATGTGCTTCATGACGGGAATTTTATGTTAAGGGGGCGAAGGTGAGACACAAAGAGGCAAATGGGAGGAAAGGTAACTCTTTACAGCAGACAGGAGAGAGATGTGAATGGAAAAGAAACACAAAAAGGAAAAATCAAAAAGAGAAGGACACTGGGAAAGAGAAGGTCAGACGGAGCGATGGGAAGTGCTCCGGTGAGAAGGGGTATTTATGTGTGAGTGTCGTCAGCACAGCGGGGTGCCATCTAAAAGGAAGCCAGGCCTCATACGGAGGGCGAGAGAAAAGAACTGCTGTTAGAAAGATGGCTGATTGAACAAAGAGCTCGAAATTGCTCCATTAGACTGTCCAGAAAATCGCATTCTGAAGATGAATTTTAGAGCAGCACTGAATAATTCATAACACTAATCTATCAAAGTATACAAAAAACGGCAATTCATTCTAAGGTTAATCTTCTGTGGAACAACAAACTGTCTGATAAATTAACCTTTTAATAATACATTTCAGAAAATGTGTAATTTAGTTAAGGTGATTTAGTGATTTGAGTCAAACTGATACAGTCAAGGAAAATGAAAATATGAAATGATCTTCATGCACGGAGTGAGACCTTAAGGCCAGAAGGGGCATTTCTGGCAAAAATGAAGGTCGTTTATTAAATTAAAGCTCCGGGCGGAATTTAGTCCTGCGGCAAAGGCACACCGCTGACCACATTACAGGAGACCAAAAGAAACCGGAAATAACCAGTTTCAAGTCTTTAATAGAATGAGAAATCCCCATTGTGAGTTTTGATTTTCAACCGAAAAAGCCAAAGTGTCAAAGTTCCACGTAATTTTATCACAAGATGCTTCAACAATGTCAAACGCATCTTTACTGTTATTTTAGGATATTAAAAATGACTCAGAATGCAGCATAAAGAAATTATGATAGCCTCGCTCTTTATTATAAAAGCCCTCTCCACAAACATAAGGCATTTTTCGGTGTAGTGACTGAGCCTATTATTTAGACAATTGTCTCACAAATCACAATAAACCTGTATCATATATAACCTGATCCAAGTAAGTTTGACCAAATTTAAACACAAGACACTCGCACATTTTGTTCTAAACGTTTTCTCAGATGAGAAAATAACCACTGATTCAGTCGAGTGTTTAACAGTTTCCAGATCATTAGAGCTGCAAGACTTAATGAGGTCATAAACGAAACTGGAGCACTACTTAACACCACATTAATGATGTTGAATTGTGGCAAAATGTTAAAAAATGGCTTTAATGACAGCTGTAATGCGGAAATAGAGATGTGAACATTTTGTATAGTCAAACATTTTTTCATGGCAGGTTTTTCCTGGTTCGTAAAGTTTTGTTTCAAGTTTTTTTTCATGGTTTCCTGGAGCAAACAACAACAAAAAACAGCCACAGTATTGGAAATAGTTGTCCCCATGTTACCTCCAACTGCTTGGAGAATATTCTATAATAATTTTATATGATCACACAGTGTAAACTTACCTTGTATTGGTTCGTAAAGGCTACTGTTTATGAATGAATTGTTTTCTGGATTCAGAAAATAGATTCAGTCACAATAGCTAATATTTTTAGTCTTCCATATTTCAATTTTTCATGCCAAATATGTAAATGTGGTCCAGCAAGGTTGACAGAGCTTTGAAAAATCTGAATTTTGTCCCGAAACAAGCGATAGATGAATATTTCACTATGTAATGACACCATCAGTGTTTACATTGATTCCCTACGAACTTCACTTTCACTATGCTATTTTGTCTGCTACTGGGCAGTAAGTCTCCTGGGAAAATGATGACTGACTGATCCAGTCCAGACACCATTTCCGTCCGCTTTCATGTCTACATCAAGCACTAAAATAGTACATTTAAAGCCTGCAGTTTTTGTATTTTAACTGTTTATCGGCAACATATTCATCAAGACAACACACATATTGTCATTATATCATTACGTTTATGTGAAAAATGTGCCTGTAGTTGCTTTTTCACATATCCTGCAGGCATAAAGCAACATTAGCATTCGGCGAGAGTCAAGTTTCTAGTCCCCTGGTGAATCCAAGTACAATATTCAATCTCCTGTATGAATCTCAGCCACATCCTGTGATAAAAATGTAGCTTTTTATGGGCGTGATGAGAGCCAACTAAAGAGGGTGATAATTGTCTTCATTTGGAAACAAGCGGCTTCTTTCAGATCAGGCAGGAAAGAAAAGAACATCTTTCAAGAGAACGCAAAAGACCCTTCCGCCTCGTGCTTCCAACTGATCTTAGTGATACATTCATTAGCAACAAGGTTACTGCAAGTACTTAAGGTACCCACAAGAATCCCAGCTGGACAGAGAAACTTTGGTCTTAGTACAATGATAAAGGCAAAGCACAGTATTATTTAATTCTGTCACTCATCGCCTGCTCAAACAGCCATTTCCTTTGTTGCAGAGTAGTTTCCACTTTTATTCCTCTTCTTCAGTTGTTACCTGAGGATAGCGACCGCGGAGAACAATGCCTCTTGATTTGATTTCACAATGGCTGAAGTGCCTCCTTTGAGGCGTAAATCAAAACTTTATTCTCAACCTTCGTCAGCCATTCACTCAACGGCGCAGTGAAAGTGAAGCTTACAAACTCCTCCAATCCAAGTCCTACGCTCTCATGCCTGACATGGCTTTTTCCATTTTAACTTTAGCCTTTTACTTCCACCGATGTAACTTTTTTTCCAAGAGCAGATGGGCTAAGATGCAGAACTTGTTAAGCTAATACTTTATGGTTTGTTGGTAAACATGCTGCTCATCATCTGTTTGGCATTAAAAGCCGACTCTTGGTATGTAGCCTTTGCATGCGACCTACGCTGTCGTGAGCATTTATTACTTGTGTTACTCTGCGAGTTCACCACCAAAATGCTGCATGCTGGAGGTGGGACTACTTGAGATGAGCCGCTACCTTCTTCTTTTACGGTTTCCCATCCAGGTAAACAACAGGGACAGAAATGCAGCGTATACTTTTGGGAGTCAATAAATGCTGAAGAGTTAAACACTGCAACAAAGATTCTTCCGCCTCTTTCTGCACTCTGAGACATCCAGGCTGATGAATTTTGTATAAATATTGCTAGAAATTCAGCCGTGGGTGGGAACAAAAATAGATTTGTTTGGTTTTTTTTTAAAGGAAAACAGAAATAAAAATGTGCAGTGTTTTAACATCCAATCCACTTAAGTTATCCTGCAGACTCAGCTGCGATGTTGTTTAATTATGAAAGATAAAGACGCAACCTTTAGGCACGTGAAAAGGTTGAGCGTGCTGCAGCGTCGACTCGCGGCTCACGTAGTCCCTGAGGCCGGGTCGCAGGACTTAAATCCATCGGTCTGGACAGGGGCGGGTTTGATTTTGAGAGAAATGCGGTTAACGGATTGGTTCTGGTACTGCACTGTATGGGTCTGGGCCGGCGTAGGTTATCAAAACTGGACCCATGCAGGACTCTGGAGTGGGATATCAATGGTATAGCTCCAACACAGAAGTATAAAGCCTTCAGCATTCTGGTGGAAGAATGAAGTACATCGTGAAGTACATCAGACAACCTGCTGACAATGCACATGACAATGCAACTAGTAATATATATATTGTTATGAGCTGTAAATATTTTGGCCACTTTGATGACAGGGCACAGAGGTGATTTATAGCGACTCTGTCTGAGACTATGACTTCATGATCCAGCCGCAGGGAAATGAGGGGTGTCAAGCGTCAGATCAGAGAGGCTGAGTCGGTGCATTGATTATTGGTTTATTGGTGATGGATTATTTCCTCCGAGCAAGAGGTGGTTGTGGAAAAAAGAGTAAAGAAATGGTTTCGGTGAGTTTTATCTCGCTTACGCCCTGTTGGAATGAGGTGTGCGTTACGAATGACTTAACAAGGCAAATATGCTCATTTCTTTATGGAAAATGAGGAAAGTTTATTTCTAAAAGGATATGCTTATATTTTACTGCCTCAGGAGAAAGCAATTCTGTTGACATTTTTTTGTTTTGTTTAGTTACTCGACTACACAACGAAAGAGCTTGTCAAACAATACACAGTCGCCTTTGATATCAACACTGTCATTTCTTGCCAGTATGCAAATATTTATGCTAAAGGTGTGCTGACTGATGAGCAGGATGTGGAGAAACATAAAAGGAGCTATAGATCACATTATGCGCACAACAAAGAAATAAATTTCTCTCATTTTATGTACTGTAATATTTGTGATCACAATTGAGAGATAGAGACTGGGGATGCTGTCCTGGTGTGACGGTGATTTGCCCCTTAATCACCTACAGTTGTATGTTCACTTCTTTACCTGTGGAAGGCCATCTGTTCTTGAATTAATTCAAGTCATATCCACAACAAATCTCCCTACAAGCTGAAGGAAAAGGTTGGCAGGGAACCAGTCTCAATGCGGGTGGGGTCATCTTTCTTTAGCAATTACACTGTGCAAAAATTATATTCTTCATTAGCACAAGAGCTGTCAATTCCCTGCAAACTGATACTAATGTGCAAAGATGGACAGACTCAGTAATTAATCATTCATCACGTGCAGCGTGTTAATGCACACTTAACGATTAGTTAGATTTCTGCACAGCACTCTATATGGATCATTCTACTGGCTTACACCGAAACTGAGCACTCAAACAATGACAACTCAATAATGTTCACACAAACACAGGGAAGCAGGGATGAAAACAAACTTTGAGAAAGGCATCGCTGCCTCTGTGAACAGAAAGCAAAATGGGCAATAAAAGAAAATGGCTGACATATGGTCTGTTCTCAGTCAAGATGACAATTTACCACAATGAATGCAGCAATAATAAAATAAACTCTTAACAGGAGCTTTATTAGAAACTTTATAGGGAGCAGATTAAACCGCAACACAGTCATAAAAAGAACATCTCCATGTAACAATTCTGCTTTTAATTCTGTGCTTTGTATGCACAGGGTCAAGGCTAGCTTTTGCACTATATTCAAATTGCTACATTAAGAATAAACTGACGTCTCACTGTTTTCACTGAACACCGGTCAAAGCTTTGTGTGTAAACAAGCAGCGGTTCCACCAAGACCTCAAATGAGTTCATCCTCTTAAGCGCAACCGTTCCCCACTGCTAGAGGTCAAAGCCCGGCCAAGCTCGAACTCATCCACCTGCAGCAATCGCTCCTGTTGATATAAAGGTCCGCTCGGTGTCAGGCATCGATCGGTTCCCAGGAGCCGCTCTGGCACCTGTGGCCATTTGAAGATGCTTGGTCACAGGCACGATGTCGGTTAGCTGTATTGATCTAACCTCTCAAACTCTGCACATTGTAGTTTATGGTGTGCTTGTGTAATGTGTGTTCTATGAGACTGCCCTGTGGCACAAGATATTAAGATTGACACTGAGAGTTCTTTCATAAGCAGGCGTGTTGGGACAGCTAGCGGCGCCGTGAGTCCTACAGCAAAAAAAAAAAAAATCAGTAATGTCTGTCGATATGTGCTGCAGGGGTCAAACTGCCTGTCCTCACAATGCTTGAACCGTAAACACAATACATCGCGTTTCTGGGTCTCTTAGTTCCCTCTCCATCGTTCCCTGAGGTGGGTTTAAGGCTCACAGCAATCCTATTTTTTGGATTATACGCTGAAACACCATTCAAAGGAAATAAGGCTCAAAATGAAATCGGCCTTAAACACAGCGGCACCCGCTCATGTATTTTCAGGTGCTCTTTGTGAGAGTTGAGTTATAAATCAATTTTAGGATCGACGGGGTGTTTAATCTTGATTTTCAACCTTGGTGAATCCTTTAGGGGTAGTTTAAACATTAATATATTTCTTGCCCTGGTGAGTGGCGGTCGACGTGTCTGACTGCTCTCTTTACGTAGAACAAGGCGGCTCAATCTGGGCTGATTCGATGACTGTATCATTTAAACGAGGCATTTTAAGCTGCACCTGTTGATGGGATTTTGGAAGTAATTGGAGTGCACAGACTGTGCGTACGGGCCGTGTATTGATCCAGCTGGAGGAGAGCTGGGGAGGACGTCCACAAGGCCTTGATGAGCGAGATGCCGTCTGGACCTGGAGACTGCACTATTGATCAGCATGCCGGGTCTTAAGTAGCCTCTCCATTCAGGTCCCTCGATGGCAGCAAATTCACAAAATGAAAATAAACAATGGAAATAGTTAAATGACTTCACACAACTCTGACATTATAAATTGCCTTAGCATGGTGCATGGCGGATCTTTCCCTGGATTATAGAGCACCATCTGATGTATTGACCACTTGTGATGCTACTTATCCGCCCTCAGGATAAACACGGTGTCAAACTAGAGCTGCGTGTTTATGAACTATACTCCCAGTGAGTCAGTGTATCGCCATGTTCCCTCACCGAGCTGCAAGAAAAACCCGTTTGCATGATAGATAGGCAATCTATGAGTCATTTTCCCCTTTTCATTCTTCACTGTTCATTATCCAAACACATTTTAGTGTGATGGTTGTCAACTGGTAGCGAGTAATCAGGCACAGACAAAAATGAATAATTCATCTCAATACGTCTGGCTATCATTGTGTTGATTATTGTCAGAATGAGCCAGAGCGCAGTGGTTGAAGGGAAAAAATGTTCAGTACAGCCTCAAAATATACATCGTCTCTGATTTTTCTAACAGTAGAATATACGTCAGCGCGATGTTGCAAAGTTAAAAAATGTTAGAAAACGCCACAAGTTGTCACTTCCTTCCCCTAGTTCGTAAACTCAAGAGATGCAGTGGTAATCCATCACTTTGCTTTGCCCCTGTAGCGCAGACACATTGACAAACATTATAACTCAGACAATTAAGATTGATACAAATGTAGAGCCACCAAGAAAGCTCCGGTCATAATAAAGCAGCGGCAGCATCACCCTTGTTTCACCACAGCACGCACACATCAGTGGTGGACAATGGGGCTCAAGTGATCAAAAAGGAGTGGAAAAACCATAATATGCAGACAGAAATGGAAAAACACCGATGTGGTAAGTGCAAATAATCACATTTGATAAAGCAAATATAGCAGATGGGTGTTAAAAAATTGAAATGAAGTGAAAAGAATTTCACCTTTTCATTCATGTGACGATTTGTGGGGAGGACTTTTCACATCGGCGAGAGTGACAAAGACGGAGAGTGAAAGGACAATGTGTGAGAAACTAATTGTAAAAGTGACAGCAGCGTTTAGCCTCCATTAAACAGCAGAGCTGAAAGGTGGCACGCTGAAGAAGGGTTGCTTTATTGAGCTGCCATCCATTCGAGAGCAAGAAAACGCTCATACTCATTGCCTAGTGTTCCACTGCAGTACAAGTGGTGTGTCTGGAGATACAAGTGAATTGAACTGCAGTATTATGAAATCCACAGGGAAGAATGGACATGGACGACAAAGTGGTATCAATGTCCAAAGCATGCACATGAAAACCATAATCTTCTCTGACAAGACTCTGACATTTTTGGCGCAGCTATTGCAATTTTTCAGAGCCTTACGTAATGACAAGCCCTCTCCATTTTTTATCTGAGCCTTAATGCTTTTAGCCCCACTCTCTGAATTAGCTGTCAGACAGCTGTGGTCTCCTTCTCAATGCTTCTTTGGAGCTCAAATGACTGAATTAGGCCCTACCTTTAAAGATAATTGCTTAATTGGGGTCTTTTCATATGCTGTCGGGAGCTGAGGACCTGGGAAAGGCTCTGATAACTCTGTAATTATGCGGCTACAGCATATATACGCATTTGCAGTCGAGCTGTGAAGAATGAGCTGACAGCCTCTCGCTCCCTGCATGTCCACTCTCCCTCCACGGACTCCGAGATACAGCTGAGGAGGAGCCCCTTTCAATAAAAATACATGAGTGTTTGTGTTTGCTGTGGTGTGAGTGGGCCCGCATTGGCATGACTGTATCTCAGGAAATGAATGAGATTTCGGAGTACAGTATGCTTGAATCCAGCTAGGGTCAAGGTATGTCTGAAAGAAATAGCTTCTTTCATTCTTGCTGCACCAGGAATGAGTCCTATTCGAGAGGTGGAAGAACACTATTACATCGCACATCGTCTCTCCTCCTGTGCAGCTCCTGGATACGTGTCAGATGAAGTCTGTTCGTGTTAGATGTTTTGAGGGGGAACGCCGCAGACACGGCGGCAGCTTTCACACGAACCCTTTTTCCAAACTCTTGTCTGTCAATATGACTTTGCCCATAGAGAGCAGAGGTGGGGAGGAAGCTGGGCGACAGGTAAATATAGTTATGGCGTGAGGTGAATATCAGGAGGCCATCAGAGGAAGAAGTGGGAATAAGCGACTGAGGATAAGAAGTAAGGAGGACTGGAGCCACTGCAGGAAGAGAGAGCGGGGGGGTCACGAGATTAGTTTTGCTCTGGTAACGACAGATCATAAAAGCACGAAGGGAGGGGGAGAGGGAAAACAGGGAAGTGTTTGTGTGTGTGTGTGTGTGTGTGGGGGGGGGATTAGTGCCACTTCAGGAATGACAGAACATGGGGGAGTGAGAGGAAGAGGAGTGGGATGGGAGATGGGAGGAATCCTGGGAGTTTAGTTTGGATTAGTTTTGCTTCAGGGACTGGGGATTGAATGAGGACCGGGCAGTTGTGTGATCTGGGTGGCGTCATGAAAACAAAACCTCTTATCAATCAATTGTTGACAAAGTGAGACCCGGAATAATCGCTCTCTTCCTCTCATGCTGCACCCTCAGTCCACTGGGATGTGTGTATTTACTGAATGTCACCGGCTGCACACTTATATAACTAATGATTCAGTGATAAGTGTAGAAGTAAATTTACTGTCTATAATAGGAAATTGACTATAATCTTATTAACGTCAGAAAATACTTCTAGTTTACACTGATGAGCTTTTATCAGAATGCAGATCACATATCCTTTTAGGTCCGTACCAACCCAAGCCAATGATTGGCTGTCGGGATCAGTGGGAACATCTGTGAGTGTCAGTCCCCCTAATATTTTATCACCCGCAGCGCTGGCATTGTCTTTTCTCGTCAGTGTCCGACAGATCGCTCTCATTGGCTGTTGAAATGACTAAAAGGAGAAGCACCTTCAGCCTGTTGTTGCAAAATCAATTAATTCACCCATATAATGCGGTTTCTGTGCCTCTTCCGTTCAGGGTCCACAACCAACGGGCCAAGGGCTGACAACACCAGTGCTACTTTTATATTCTTATCAGTCGTAACGAGCGAGCGAGAGTAGGAAAAGTAAACACCGTTTTGTTAACAGTTTCTATCTCT
>KV751318.1:5751728-5762445 GCA_001698575.1 Mola mola | reverse complement strand
TACCAGCCAATAGACTAATAATTTGACTGATAAAGAGTTTGAAATTTTATATTCTGATTCCAGCCAGCCAACAGACCAGCCCAAACATCCTGTATTTCACATAAAGCTCATTCTGACTCACTGATTTCTTCGATGAAATGTCAGATACACTGGTTCTTTCTGTTGCTCACACTGACAGCGCTCTATGGAGGTGGAATGGTTGATTCAAGAAGTTAAAATGAGGAGTTAACCCTTTGATAGCATCTCACTTCACTACTGCAACCTAAGTAAGAGAGGAGGTGGCAGGAGAGAGATTGCCTCGAAACTTCAAATTTCTGTTAAGGAAGTGTCTGCTGTTGGCTGTATCTGTGTTTAAAAAGTAAAAATGTAGCATAGTATTAACTCACACATCTTTTATAGAACTGCATATGTAGCAGTCTGGACAATTTTGTGTCCGCCACACAAACAGTGGGTGAACAACATGCGACTGACATCCAGAACGATCGCATTACCTCACCAGTGGATTCAAGTTTCCCCTTGGCCCTAAAAAATCATGACTAACGCCATCAGTCCAAAACTTGGAACTAGCATGTGGTGCATGAATCGAATTGAACATCTTTCAGTTGGCAGGAATCCGGTGTAGCCGTGGAAATAAAAGATTTACTTGGGCCATATCTGTCTCTGTGATTGAGGCAATCAGGGAAGTCCTCAACACAGAAGGAGTGCTAAACGTGTGCTTTCCTGTGATAGTCGGTACGACAATGAAGCAATAATAAAACGTTTGCCGTGTCTGAAGTTTTCTTCAAAGTTGCACAGACAAACAAGGAGAAACGAGATAACCACAAAGACTGCTTTCTAACTCCATGAAGATTACAGATTCTGTGTTGCAGCCAAGAAAAGAACAAATAGCGGCACCTAATGGGAATCAACACCGTGGCTGGATCACATCTTTGACTAATCAAGCTCTTGGCTGGAACCCATCATATGGCACCGACACATGTCTTCTGTTTCCCTAAGCCAACAAAGAGTGAGAACCGACTGACACGTTGCCAGGCCAGGGGAACATTTCAGTGAAGCTGCATGTATTTTCTTCTTGCTGCAGAGAGACAAAGCAGTGCAGCGGGTATGACTGGCCCATTAGCAGGTCTAGTTGTCAGTGTCAGCGGGCTCAGCTGTGGACGGTGGGCAACGGGAGTTGCAGGGGAACATTGTTAAAAAGGAGCAACACTGTCAGATCTGGACATTCTCCTAAAGTCTACATGGCTGAGGTCACAGGGCGCATGGTTAACACCAGCAAAAGAGAATAACAAGTCCGGCACTTTGTACAGATTGACTCTGAGGACTGTCCCAATGTGAATATCAAACCTCTACCATGACAAATAGGCAAAGAGGGCGAGGGATGAGGGGCCAGGAGAGAACTGTGAAAAGACGAAATCACGATTAGAGTGATGGAAAGAAGTTGCTGGGAAGAAAGAGGATGTGAGGCCAATGGAGAGAGGTGACAGCGCAGAGAGAGAGAGCGAGAGAGAGAGAGAAGACAGAAAGGGGGAAGGTTTGTGTTTAATTAGCGACCCTGGAGAGTGTCTTGTTTGAGCCAAGATGGAACATGGGATGTTCTCTAATTGGCCCAGCTCAGCGGAGAGGGAGGGAAAGGGGGGAAGTCGGAAAGAGAGGAGACAGGCACAGGGGGGAGAAGAAGAAAAGGAGGAGGAATGACTGGACTTTTGTCTGCTTGACTGCATGTGCGTATGAGCTTTTCTGTAAGCATTTGTCCACGCAGTGATATGTATTCATACACTCTGTGCATTACAGCTCCCTTTTAGTTCTTCTTACGCATTATTTATGTTGTGTAATTGAGCTTAGTATTAAATATGTATTATTTTTGTAATTAAAAGTCATTTTTATGCTTAACTGTTAAATGAATCGGTTGATTTTTTCAGAATTACTTGTAATTACTTGACATATTCAGCTTAAAGTAGCATAATAATTCCCCTTGTAAAACTGCAATTTTTAAATGTTCACACTCACAGTTGAAAAACAACAGCAAAGCAATTAGAGAAAAAAACAAGTCAATTAGTGAGCTGTAGAGGTTGCTGTACACTAGCCACCGCCTCCTGCTCCCACTCTTCAGGATAAGCGAGGCTTGCAGCGCTGTCACGATCGTGTCCCAGTGACACCAGGAACACGGTTGGCCCACATGTAGACTCGCAGGCAGAAGAATTCCAGGTCAGGGATTTATTTGAACCCACAGGTCATATGGCAGGCCAAGGTCCGACACCAGGAAATCAGTCCAAATACAGCAAACACAGTTCAGAGAGGCAAAGACAAAATCCAGAAGCAGGCTAGAGGTGGGTTTCCCCAAGCCTGTTTCGATGCACATCTCACATTTTATGCATAAAAAACATGAATGGACACACGTGGAAAATGTAAAAAGAAATCCTGAGATATCGATTTAAAGTTTTTACGCTTGAAAGAGGTGGAAAAGTTGGCATATTAGTAAAAGGTAAATGCGTAAAGTGTGTGCACTGAAAAGAGATGAAGCAAATAAAGGGATGATCTTTAGAGATCATGTGATTGAGGCAGATGAAAAGCTCATATCTCTAGTAGCAGCTGACTTTTTGCAGTATTTCCAGTGTCCATTGTGCTATTTGTTTTTGCGTTTTCCTTTCCTCTTCCTCTACGTTTAGTTATTTGAGCTCTCTAATTACATCATCAAGTGGCACCTTCTTCTTCTGAGGTAACTCCTAATATTCACATAATCTTGTTAGCTGGAAACACACATAATATGAATTGAAATAGAGTAAGTCTGAAAGCACGCTTCATATTTTACCACATGAATGTGAGAACTCTATCAAGCTTCGCAAATATCGCTGCGAACAGGAAATGTTAGAAAAACGTCACACTCACTCATTGCACATTCACGTCCCTGTTGCTTCAGGGTCATTTTTTGTTATTGGATGTTCTCGCTGATTTGAATTGACATGTTCAATGTTTGTGTTGTGTTAATGTTTTTACATATAATAGGTCATATATGTAGGTAGTGCCTAGATATAGACAGATGCAGTATAATGTCCGGGGAACATAAAATATATACTCACCTATTGATTTATTTCACAGCAGTGTGTACATTTTGACTGTGTGGGGTCAAGGAGAAATTTGGTTTCCATGACACGCAACAGAGAGTGGAGAGAAAGCTCGGAGGATATAAATAAGGGAGCAGGAGAGATGGATGAGGGGAGTGGGCAGAGGCAGGAGAAAGACAGAGATAGATGTATTGGAGGAGCCTGGCTGTACAGGGGCACAGCTACGGAGATAGACATGTCACAGATGCGCAGAGGAGATCTGGGAGAGGCTCTGTGAAAAAATGACAAGTTAGGAAGTTGGGGAAGGAGGGATAATGAGGAAAGACAGAGAGGAAGGAGCATCCATTTGTCTCCAAAAGGGAGAGGTGGAAGCCTAGAGAGAGACACTGGGACAAACAAGGAAGCTTATTGAAAAGAATTTAATTAGGCCACATGAAGAAGAGCATGAAGAAAGTTAAATAAATAAGGAGATTCAGGAAATGTTTTGAGAAAATAACGGACAAAGATAGACAGACAGAGAATCTAGCAGGAGAGGCGACTGTGCAGAGAGAAATTGGGCTAGCTCAGCACAGTCTTCATCCACCCCATTTAAGATGGTGGCATTATTCTAACCATAGCCCTAATCAATACATGTGACAGCATATTGGTGATCAATCAAAGTGCCAGGGCCGAATTGATCATACTCAGTCAAATGTGACATAAACAAGGCCATGCGGTCGATATGATGTTAGTGTATTCAGTCCGAGACAAACACTCTGTATCTCAATTTAGACATCATTTTGCCTCTGTATACTTTGATAAAGAGAGACATTTACTACGACATGAAACAGTCAAAGACCTGTCTGAGCAACTGCTGGCCGTAAGGTATTAATGCTAACTTGCATTTCGTTGTTAGCATCATTGCTTATAACTTTAACTTCACCTTTATTTGGCCGTAAAATTAGACACCGAGTATTTAAATTTGTGATGGTAAAGAAGTATAAAGAATTAGCAAAAAAATACAACTTACTGAGGGGCAGAAAACACAGCCAGGGAAGGTGGGTTTTTTTTTTCCTTGCAAAGGTAATAACCCAGCATAACAATCAGATAGTGAAGAGCCACAAGAGGAGCCTTAATTATAGGTAGGAGCTAATTATGCCAGCTTAAAGCTGTGCTTGTCGCAGAGATGCACCTTATAATGAGACGGAGTGGAGCAGGGGTTATGACGAAGGTGCATAAGGCAGCGGACCACACACCTTTATGTTGAGGTCACACCCGATCCAGATGCCGATTGAAAATCTTCATTAAAGCTGTAATAATTTTGCCCGTTGGATGCAAATGAGGTTTAAAAATCGATACCTTTGCATTTGGTTCCTTGGATAATAGACAAAAGAGTGACGATGATACATGGTTATAACCACTTTGCCTCACATTATGGATAACCCTGGCTCACCTTGTGTTCCAGGTACACCTGCAATTAAGCGATAATGCCTGCTACAGATGCTTCTATCGCCGCCAAATTATACTCTGTCTGACCTGAGATGTAGCAAGCCACAGCGCACGGGGAGCTATCGGAGACGTAATGCACCATTATGATATCGAACGTGCGATAGCCTCCTCATTTCTCCACTCCCACTAACTTCCACACAAAGCCCCTGTGCTCCTCCTCCTCCTTCCTACCCTAGTCAATGCAGAGGCATCGAATTGGAGAGCATTAGCGTGATATCCAGAGGTTGAAAATGCCCCAAGAAACAGCAGAATGGCTGAATTGACCAGACTACTGAGACTAATCGGTCCAATCCTGAAGAACTGGCTCATTAAGATGTGTGAGGAGATAATGACGCTTGCTACTGGATGCAGAATGCAGAATGTGTGACCACATGCAAACATGTTATATTACACTGTAATAAGACCTTTTGTTAAACGATCAGATTTTTCTCACTTTTGCATTCAACCAACTAGCCATTTTTTTTTTTCAAGGTCATGGCAGGGATACCTCTGCAGATTTTGCCTCCAGCTGATTTTGTTTTTTAGCAGTGGAAACAAGCAAACCTGTCTGAAATATGTATATGTATATGAAAATATGTTCATTTACAACTAATTTGCAACAGCGAAAAATGTCATCTCTAACGTAATAAAACCTGGATTTCATTTTTTTATCTGTATATTTCAGAAACATCGATTAGCGTATCTGGCAAGTGGCAAAATGTGGACACTGAACATACTGTTTGCTGCCAGCTTGTTATAATTTTTCACACATTAAATCTGCTTTACAAATACACAACGTGTTCTCAGCGCATGATCCGAGTATGTGTATGGATGTGCAGGAACTCACAGAGCTTGATTAAAGTTTGGTAAATATTGGTTATGTATTGGCAATTGTTTATCTTTTGATCTGAATCACAATCTTCTCCAAACCCTCATGTGAAAGTGCTTTTATTTCTTATCCTGGCTGCAAACAAAACTCAGGACAGAACCTGGATGCCGTTGTGGCAGTCCTGCAATTTATACACCCATCATATACGTATATAACCTGGCCACTCCCTGTAGCCTCTGTTTAGTGCAGTCATAGTTTGTGAGAGGCAGTGTAAAGCTTTAACGGTTCACTTTTCTTTTTTTTTTTTTTTCTGCTGTGCTCACCGCCATTAAAATTCAATTTGCGTATATACTGTGGAGGTAATGATCTGATATCTCCAAACCTGGAAAAATGAATGCAAAACTTTCATGACTTTGTTTCACTGGAGGTATGTTAGCAATCTTTTCTGAAAGGTTGACTTCCAAACAATAAATTAATAATGAGAATGACGTTTAGGGGCAGCAGAAGACAGGAATAGATGGAAGAAAGTTTGTGTTTCTCTGTGCTGAAGGCCTTCATTGCTTCATCGCTCGCTCATGCCACAAGTCATCCCTCCATCACAGAGCGAGAGAGGAGGAACGGACAGCATCGTCTAAAGCAAACAGAGCATAAGAGCGAGCATCGGTGGAAGAAGGAGAAAGTGAGAAAACAAAGGGAGCAGGGGTCGAAGAAGCCAGGTGTGGAAGAGGGAAATACAGACAGCACGGGCTACCCAGGGAGGTTGTCCCCTCCTCTGGTTATCCTCCATCACCCTGCCTGTTTTCTCCATCTCTGTGACTTCCTTCATGGCCCTTTGGCTCTGTGACCCCTGTGTCGGCTGCCGTTTCTCAGCCTGCCCCTGTCACTCTGCCCCCGCTAGCAGCCCACACTGGAGGGCCGAGTGTCGTCAGCGGAGCTTGAACTTCACACCGCTGTTGTACGACACAGCACACCCTCTGACGGACTAAATGTCACAGTTGAGCTGTTGACCTTTGGTCCGGCGACGACAGTCAGAAACGGGCAGCCGGATCAGCAACGCCCATGCACCCATTGGTACTGGGCGCATGCAGAAACACAACTGAAGTAGCAAACATACAAGAAAAATGTGGCACTGCCTGTTAATGAATGCGTGCAGAATTAAACATGCCGTTGATTAAAAGGGCAGTGCCATCTGCTTCTGTAATAGATGTTAATGGTAATTGCGCAACATAAAAAAAATGCAGTGTGAAATAAATGTGTGTATTAGCATATGATTTTCTTGAATATAAACAATTCTAATGAAGACATTGTTTAAAACCTTTGAGCCTCTAATTAACAAGTGCTATTATTTTTGTAACAAGGCTAATAGCAGTGGGAATAACTAAGTTTTAATTGTGTGGCATTTCAACCCAGTTCGAGCTTTCGCGAGCAGAAAATGTATCACACTTGAATACCTGATGTCCATCTTATTGTAGAAATGAGTACAGCATTATAAAATATGACAATACTGCAGCACCATTTCAGGACAAGTTGAAACTAAAAGTTCAGGTAATTAAAAAGTTAAATAAGCTTGTTTTTTTTACAAGTTCATAATGAACGTTAAGGCAGCTCAAAAAGTAACTCTAGGGTACAATCACAACAAAACACAGTTATCTGAATTTATTCCTCTACAACTATCTGCATTATTACTTCGTGTTATTTCCTCTAATGAGCTTTATTCCAAGCAGTAAAGTTGATGTTTTAGTCTCTATATAAACCGTCAAAATGAATTAAAATAATGTTTTTGTATAACAAAGTCTGGTGAATACCTTTTTGAATAAGGAAACATTTTTTTGTTCTCATACAACCCCACAACGTGTTTCTTTACCAATAAGTGAAAAATGACAGAGAAATCAACATTAACTTGATGTACTGGCAGAACACTGAACAGGTTGAAATCTTAAAATATAGTCATTTGCTTTCTTGCAGAGAATTTTTAAGAATAGAGCCAGAAGAAGTTTACTTTATTTTAGCATTTGAAAAACATTACAGGGAGGATTATATGAGTAGTTTCAACTATTCATATACGCATAAGTATATGAATAGTTTAAAGGTGTCTGCCAAGTCAAAATACAGAAAAAGGCTATATAGTAATAAAATTCTCTTTGGGGTAGTTAAACGCATACATCGCTCTCATGACTAAGCATAATTTTAAATTTTCATTAACTTGCAAGCTTGTTCTGAATTAACAATGAGCACATGCATATGCATAGTAAAATGTGTGTTAATATTACATGTGCTGTGTATGAAACAAAGTCCTCTATATCATTAAATACATGCACCATTTTATGTATCTGCCAAACTATATTGATGAAAGCACCAAAGAGGACTCAGTCGATAAGAGATTACCCACAAGAGATGTAAAAAGCGCCATGAAATGCTCAAACCCTACCTACAGCCCTTATTGCTGAATTAACATTTGTTTTTGTAAATGTCAATTAGTTGAATCGGCTACATAATCCCTGTGGGGTCATGACACCGGCTCCTCGCCCATTAGACTGTGCCAACAGCAGAAGCAGAGCAGCCAGAAATTACCAGGACTGAAGCTTAAAGGTTTTTTTTTGTCTGTCACGGCAGCATTATGTGACTTAGTGCGGAAATGGTCCCCGAGGCATTTCTCCCCCTCCGGCAGTCATCGTTTTCCGTTTCCATCCAAACGCTCTCCTCAGACACTCACCATTTCTCTCTTTGTTTTGCCACATTTTATTCCAACCACATTTCACCATCATTGCCTCTATCTTTTTACAATGACCCACCTCTGAGTCTCCTTCTGTGGTCTGACTCGTAATCTGGCTCTTTATCTCTCCTTGCAGAGACGAACCATCTACCTCTTATTCGTAACCTCTGGGTGGATCCCTAATTCCTTATTTGGGGGGTATCTGGCTTGCTTAGAAAAAAACCTTTACTGTTCCTCTCTCCTCCACCTTGCTCTTTCGTGACGTGTTAGTTAAGCAATTTCACAGTCGCAAATCCTGCTCTGATGGCGTCAAATGATCCATCCAACTCTCATGGACACACTTTGTGTGTATCTTTATATTTCATTATACAGATCTCCTTTAACCCTTTTCACTTCGCTCTTCTCATTGCATTATTAAACATTCTGAGATTCAGATTTGCTTTACAGAGCTCACAGCCTCCCTCTGACGTTTTCAGATCTTAGAGGAGCAGGCAGCTGAAAGCGCGGGCAACAGAGAATATATCTTTGCACTTACTGTCTCAGAGACATGTAATTGTTAAATAAAAGGAAGATCTTTCCAGGCAGATTGCAATTATCAGAAGAGATGGATGGCCTCAATGGGCAATTTAATAACCTGGAGAGGGCAGGGACCGTCGGAACTAGCTAATGTTTGAAAAGAGCATCGTTAATGCACTAATCCCAGTCATCTCAAGTTCTATATTCATTTCTCTTGTGTTAATAACAGCTGCAGAAGAACATACGAGTTCTTCAGTAGGCCATCTCTTTCATCTTTTTAGCTTTAAAAATGAGTTTGTAATGAAATTATAGATATCATATCTCAAATACCTGCTGAGAGTAATAATTATAAGAAACTTCTTTCAGAATACTTTAGCTGCACACAGACACTTTCATCAGAGGGTTAAACTGGACTGATGGGCAGATTAACAATATTCAGTTCTGATATGTAAATTCAAACGAGTCGCTGCTAAATGAACACATACTGGCACTCATTTTTACTGCACGGTTTAAAGGGGAACTTCACTAGTCTTACATCAAAGTCGGTTCGGAGGGCTAAAGGAGCAGCATTACATATGTGCTAGAAGTTGTACTAAGCCTTTTGGGGCTCCAGGGGGAGCTGCCTTAAGTCAGTCAGTCTGCCTCAAGTGATGACCCCTAAATTAGCTTTTGAGAATGAAAAACAAATCCGTGGGTGCAGCCCGCTCCTCATCCCCACTCGAGGCCAGCAAGCTCGAGGCTACATTATCCACTTCTAGCAAAACAGCCCCTGTTTCGCAATCACGCTGTTGCTCAATCGGGCATCAATGTTTCGGGACTTCTACTCACTTCTTCTTTTGAAACATACAGTCTTAAAAGTTAAATTCATGACATTTTCTGACATCAAAGTTTCCCTCCAGACACATTTTAATGTACCTAAAAATACTCATCTATGGCTACTGTTTTGTTTTACAAGATTTTCCTCATGAAAAGGTTTAAAAAAGGGTACTGTTTGAAATGTGCCTGATTTTTGACACCTGCACAGACATTTCCCCCTTCAGTAGAGGAATGAAAACACTTTAGACAGCTAGGTCAGCGTACATGTCAGGGGACATAGACATGGTGTACACTATACTGCAGGCATAGAATGATACAACTCTTTCTTTGTGTGTGTTGTTATTCAAGTTTCTCTGTTCTTGTTAGTTGACTGACACTGCATGTGAGCACTTATGGAGAAACATAATATATAGACTGTGGATCCACATCAAATACAACATATTCTCATTCCAGGTCATCATTTCTATATCTTATAACTCACAAGATATACCCTGTCTGTGTAGAGTTGGTACATTTTGGCCATTTGCTTAAACAAAAATGGACCGTGCATCTCCACTTCTTCCAATTGTACAAAAATTAAACCAAAATTTCCCAAATATGAGCCCTACCATGTTAAAACTGGTGGTATATTAAAGCCTGGTTTGTCTAATCCAGAAGCTACAAAGTAATTTCTGCACCTGGAAGAGACACAGAGGCATGTGACAGAACGGTTGTCAAATGCTTAACGCCTATAGTTATCCCACAGCGTCAGTTTTTGATGACCTGAGAAATAGACTTCACTTGCAAGATCACAGGTGTTATTGTAATTCAATGCCATCAGTTTATTTACTGTCCCATCCCCCACTACTACATACATTAACACATACATTACATGCATTTGTGCCCAAAGCCCACCCCCTACATCATACACAGCCCTGACAGCTACAAGACTTTGTAGTTCTACAGACTTGACTGTGTTCAGCGTCCCCGTCGTTCCCGATCACTTTCTAACGCTGTGAGTCTGGGGAGCTGCGCCGTTGATGACAGTAATGTATTCTGCGCCCCCCCAACAGGCCTCCATGGACCTGGCTCCCTTCCTCTTCCTGTACTCCTGGGACTTCCTTGATGTTGTGTGAGCTGAGGCCTGTTGACTACCTCCCTTCCCATCCTTTTTTAAACGAGTTTCCTCCCCTGTTGATTCCCCCCCTCCTGCCTTTATTGTGGGTTAACGCCTTCTCTCCTAGATGCTGAAAGGAAGCTGCATCAGGGAAGCTGTGAGGGAGAGGATATCGTGTAATTTAGTCTCAAAACTGAAGCGCAGATTATGTGCTGCAG
>KV751318.1:5724187-5734303 GCA_001698575.1 Mola mola | reverse complement strand
TGTGCACGTTATGGTAAATGAAAAGTTTGGTGCTGCAGTGTAATAGGACACTGTTTTAATATCAACGCTGATCTTCAGTAACCTGTTGCATGAGGACCATTTGATGAACAGCAGCAGTCTTTAGCACTGACATAACTGTGAATGATAAGCCAATAACAGACTTGTTATACTGCAAATGACACAGCCTTTTTCTCTCAGTTGAAAATATATAAATAATCAAACTATTAGTTATGATCTTGAACCCACTGTGTCAAAACACACAATCAGCTTGTCTTCCTTGTCATCTAATTCAAAATCGGTGCTCCCATTCCCTAATGTAAAGCCATAATCCAGCAGCTGTGTGTCTTCTTTACTGTCTGTCTCTCCAGAAAACGCTCACAGGGAAAAGGTCGATGCTCATGCTAGGACTTGCTCCAGTGGTGATTTTGACATTTCTCCTTCTCCCTCAGGGCTTCGCCCCCTCCACGCGCCCCACCACCACAAGCCTTCCACCCTCTCATCCAAAATGCTCCAATTCCTTAGGAGCAATATCTTCTGCTCACGGAGAAAAAGGTCACATGCTCCATTATTTCAGAGTGAACTTTCGACCTAACATTTACAGAGGAGGCAGAAAATAGCTGTCGATGTGAAGACGCGGCAGGTTTAGTATGGCTGTATATTTTGGGCTGAAGCATAGACAGGTAGGTGAATGGAGGCAGTGTGTAAGGACTATCATGTGATTATCATGCCACACATTTGATCTGACGTTTCCAGTCTACTATACAAGCTACTGCTATTGCGAGTAGCCTCTATGATAATAATAACTGCTCTGTTTTTTGCATTACGGAGCCTGTGCATACAGAATGCAGCAAAGCGCCGAGGCTGCGATGGCAATGATTAACTCTGCCTCTTGAATCCGATGCACACTGCCGGTCTGTCCTCTGTGGTGCTGCAGCTCTACCTCCATAGCTTCTCATTAGAGCTGTGGACAAGCGTGCTGATGAGATGCAAAGGGAAATTGTTGCCATTCACTGTGTGTCATAAACTTAGCAAAGAGAAACCACAAACACACAGGCTGTGTTTTTTATTGGTGATTCCCAACCTTCCCGCAAATTACTGATAATTTAAGCATTCCAGGGACACTGTCTTCACTTACCAACGGACACTGAACACACATAGATAGGAGGTGAGGAATCCATTATAAATGCACTGAGAGGTTTACTTAATTGCGAGCTCGATCGATGCTCGTCCGGTGGTCAGTCAAGGCTGATGGTTTGAGCCCGGTTATTGACTCAGCTGTTGTTTGTGTTTCCTTGTAGAGCTTAACAGGAAGGGACCCAAGTGAGGGGAAAAAAAGTGTTTGGACCACATAGAAAATAGTTTGAATATCACCTGTTTTTTCTCTTTCTGTACTTTTCACATATACCTCTCACAGTTCTCACTTTGCATTCGGTTTATAAATACGAGTTTGAGCTTGTGCTTTTAAAATGTTACTGTGTTCAGCTTATGTAGAGTTTTATTGTCTTTTTTTTTTTTAATGATTCATGTTCTGTAATGATAGAAGTCACGGTAAGGTAAAAACTAGGTCATGCTTTAACTTGATAAAGTTAGTGTTGGGGGCTGTCCTAAGATTTTAATACAACCAAATAAAATAATAATAATAATTAATTAGTTGTCTCTTTAAGTTGAATCTACCTACTACCTACCTGCCTGCCTGCCTGCCTACTGTGGTGTAAAGAACGTACAAGTACTTAAAGGTCCAGCGTGTGAATATTATCAGCATCTAATGGTGAGTTACTGGAATGGAAGCGACAGAGCACTGATGTACTGACCTTTTCTAAGCATAAAGGAAAACTACAGTGACATGTATGTGATCATCCATTTAGAGTGTCGTAAGTTAAAGTTGGGACAAACTACCAGTCGATTGCTACAAAAAACTCCTAGTACTCCTTCTTCTTCATCACCTTTTACTGGGGTGAATCTTCTTTGTTGGTTGTATTCAAATGTCACTATAGTATACAAACCCAAAATGCATTTTTAATCCTTTATGTCCTTTCTCGGCTACATGTCTAACACGGCTGTCTGTCGGTCAGATCAATATACAGCACAGTTTTATTTAGTGTTATTGTTTAATGAATCGATATAAGAAGTTTGTTACACATTGTTGATTACATGTCATTCAGATCAATTCACAGCATTGCACCTGTTTCTCCCCAGAATGCAATCAAACAACAATATCGCAGCTGCTCATTTTCTAAGCTCGCTGCATCAGAGAGGCCAGCAGTTTAATTATCTTTCATGATAATGCATCTTTCACTGAATTCTCTTCCCTCCGTGGTTTGCACAATAACACAGTCTCTTATTTGCTTTGGATCAACTGTTTGAAACAGCTAAAATCAAATAAGTTCAAATTTCTGAAGTATTACTTTTGTAGTTGACAACGAATTTTATTTTCTCATTCAGTCAATCAAATTGCACACGTTTTATTATGTGTGCAAAAAAAGTGTACGCAATAGCTACTCAGACAAGGCTTGCTGATTAAAACTGATGATTTTCAGTGACAACGCTTCAGTAACACTTTACAATAATGGTACATTAATTAACATCAGTTTTTACAGTAATAAGCATTTACTTAAAGTAAATTAGTGTGTCATTGATCACTTACAGTCCTAATGTTAATTAAGGTACTTAGTTAATAGTTTCTGACTGTTAGATAACATGGCAATTAAGTAAGAACATTCAATAAATGTTTGTAAATGCTTATTCCTGCATTAACTAATGTTTATAAGTCCACCCTTATTGTAAAATTAAAAACACGTATCCCTTCATGAGACTTGATACTGATGATAATTTTAAACTATTATGAATTATGTATGAATTGGTATCATAGTTAACATGAAGACTGTAAGATTAAGTAATTAGTTGGCACATTAATCAAATGTTAGTAAAATAAAATAAAATATTTACCATAACTTCTAAAAATGTATGTTCTTTTTTATCATTTGAGATATCATATGCAAAAATATTCATCGAATGATGAGACTTATCCATGTGTGTTTCATGAATATATTGAAATGGAATCTTCGTGATGTCTGCTAAATTGACAACTTATCTGTAAGTGAAAGACATTAACTCGGAATCAAAACTAACCAATTACAATTTTTTTCTGCATTATCTGTAAGTTGTTCATTAAGTTGTACTTTTTTCTGGGCGCAGCGCAATTTTACAGCAGAGTAACCTTTTCACACTGAATTCTTACCTGATGTTGAAATCGGAATCTAAAGCTCTCAGAGCCATAAGCAGAAGCACTCAGCCAGACATTCTCGTTCTACAGTAAGCAATCAGTGATTTCCAGGATTGAAGGCTTCGTTGGGGAAAAAATAGCTCAGAACTTTTCATTTTGGTGACCTTGGTCTGTTGGAAAGAATAAACAGAAGCCTGATGAAATCATCTGCAGAAATGCTACAGAGCTGTGATATCAGGAAACACCTGGCAGTGGCATTTAAAGGTAAGAGAATGGTCTAATTGTTTCAACAGATGAGTCGAAATCTATGAGAAAAACATAATTACATATAATAAAATGAGACAGGTGCTTTAACTGCTTATATTTTCAGTGTGCTATGAATGCATTTTTAACTGTGTCAACATCCTCAGTGCTGCAACACAGTTCCTTTATAGTAAAGTAAGTATAGAAATTCTGAGCTGAATTGCAAACTTTGCACTGAAAACACAAAAAGTTCTTCATTGTTCTGTTTCAGGTTTCTGTGCAATGGAAGATATTTTTCTTCCCTCTAACTGTCATGCTAATAATTCTTGCCCCTTTGTGTTTGCTCATCAGACGCACGCTGCTCGGCTCTTGTTTTCCCTCTCCTCTCCTAAATATTTCATGCCATTGAACATGCATCCATTCTCAGCGTTCCACATGTCCCACTGCAAACTGACTGTCAAAACATAATTTTCTGTCGTTTGACACCGATCCCCCCCAATGCCACCACCTCTGAACCCTCTCGGTGCCACTTGGCCATCATGTACACCCAGACTGACCTTGGTGCACAAAATGAGCTTCTTTAACCTTCATTCAATCATTAAATCAGATTTAATGTTGGATAAGTCTTTAAGCTTGAAATTAGTTCTGTGGGCTGACAGTGAACTAGACCTTTGTCTAAAAAAACCAGAACCTGGTACAGTATGTTTGCTAAAAAAAAAATGATTGTATACAACCATTCATTCATTCATTTTCTACCGCTTATCCCGTTAGGGGTCGCGGGGGGGGGCTGGAGCCTATCTCAGCATCTTGGGGCGAAGGCGGGGTACACCCTGGATGAGTCGCCAGTTCATCGCAGGGCTGACATATGGAGACAAACAACCATCCACACTCACATTCACACCTACGGGCAATTTAGAGTGACCAATTAACCTAACCCCCAGATTTGCATGTTTTTGGAATGCGGGAGGAAGCCGGAGTACCCGGAGAAAACCCACGCAGACACAGGGAGAACATGCAAACTCCTGTATACAACCAATGCAGGCCTATTTTCCTTTTCTGCAGATGACAGGGGAAATCTGAAAGAAAACAAAAGAAAAAAACGCTGCTCAGGCACTGTAAATATAAGATGTGTCACCAGAGGATGGGCATTTAATAAGTTTATAGGAGTTTATTGTTACTCCAAAAAGTGTTTGGAGCCCTGAAGACGACCTGGAGGACAAAACACATAGGATTTTTTATTATTTGGTGTCTTTGATGATCCAGGATTTATAGCTGTCTTTCCTCGGCTGTCAAATCCTCTGTTTGGAGTGCCTGGAGTGCTTCTTTTGTTTTCTGTGGTATGTTTGCTCTTTAAATTGTAAAGTGAGCTTTTTTTACTTGCTCAGCTAGGCAAAAAACTAAACTATTGCAGAGATTAAATCTATGATTTGAGTTTAAAAACAGTGTGTAAATTGCATATTAATACAATGAGCATCAAAACAAGATTTGGGAAAATCAGATAATAATTTGTCAGTCTTGTCCAAAGAAAGCACTTTAAGCATGCCTCTGAAATTGGATGTGCTGATGCGTTAGTGATATTTCTAAACTGGCGTAAGTTGTTAAACTTTCAACTATTTCATCCCTCTAACTTAGCACAAAGTTTTCCCGTCTTTTCAATCTCTCTGCTAAAAGGTTTCTTTTGTTGATCACTTTGCCTCAAATATTGTTCATCTTGATAACTAACCCCTTGATCAGCGACAACATTAAATTTTGTTGACAATTAAAATTCTGTGAAGCAAAGGGAATAATAATCGTCATTTTGTTACAACAAAATTGTCTGCTGGGAAATTTGGCTCCTGGTATTCATGTGACATGTACCGCCCACCCAATGTTGGGACCCCATCATTCAAGAACATAACAAAGAGCCCAAATCTTTGACCTGGCCTCCAAACTCCTCACATCCCAACTAAATCAAGCATTCATTGGATACACTGGAACAATGGGCAGAACAGAGGACCCGCCCCACAAGACCCGAAGGATCCAAGGTCAGGATGACAGGTCAGAGCTGTTTTGATGGCATGAGGGGGAATTTTTTGAAGAAAATTGTAGGTTAAAGCAGGTATTATTGAACATATACAGCTTTGCTCCATTAATAGTGGCAGTGCTTTCCCAGGGAGTCAACATATAAGATCAGCACTTTGACTGTATTTGACTTGAGTGTTACAGAACCTTAATTTGTACCAGTGGGAACACCTGTGTTTACATTACTTTTTCTTGCCAAAATGGCTGCTGCGATAAAGGCCTCTATGTGCCAAGTGGATTGCAAACAAACTATTTCAGACCATGAACTAACTACCCTGATACTATCTGGCTAATTGAGACTATGACCTGAATTGCATTATCTCAGTACTTCCCTACCGCTGGCTGAAAAATTTCTGGTATCTTTTCCAAAGCTGCTCATAATCAGATTCACATTTGTGGTCTATGAGTTGTTAAATGTTCAAATTATGTGTTATTTCACCAAAAATGTAAGTTTAAAGAGAAAGTCCAGTTAAGTCATTATTAAGAAGTGCTAAAATTCTAGTTAAATTTCACTTTCTGGTGCAGTAAGTGAATCTACAGATACGTTCCTTGGATGTTAATATTCGATAAGACACAATAATCAGCTGTCTTGAATAAATCCAGCCTTTAATGTTGTTAAAGTAAAAACCAACTAATCATTTAAGTCGGTTTTAACACACTTAACACTTAACATTTGTAAACAAATATGGTTTGGGTTATGTAATACTGATTAGAGATCAATATTTGATTTTTTTTTTTGCAATGAAGGCAGTGGACAGACGGGGTGGATAAGAGCCAGGTGAGGAGAAAGAGGTGAAGGAACGACAGAAGACAGGAGGAGCTGAGGAGGCTGGGGAGAGAGCGGAGCCATCGGGGGCCGATGCAGGGCAGGTTTTCAGTGGGAGCCAAGAGAGAGAAGGAGGGAGACAACACCGTCACACACAGAGAAACAGAGCCAACATGAAACATGAGAGGAAGGGAAACACAACGGACATGACGGCTATCGATGATATCCAGAGAAAACAGTGCTAATTTTCTAATTGATTGGTGTTTGGAGCTTAAACTTGTTGGGTAGCGTTTATTCTTGTTTATAGTGTTTTCTTACTGCTTTATATCACCTACTAATATCATGTTTTTATTTCTACTTATTACTGGGTGGTGTTTCCAAATATTTTTGATATCCTTTTGCTGCTGTGTAAATTCAAATCTCCTTTTGGTGGGACTAATAAAGGAAAATCTCATCTTATCTCATCTTATGTTTGGCATAATAGCAACACTAAATTATATAACACTGAGTCTTGGTTTGCAAATTAAATTCTTTTTGACGAGGCAAGTCGAGTAAACTTACACCGCACCCTTTCAGCATTTCCAAAACAATATCAAAAATAAAGCAGCACTTTGGTCATTTTTCTGCTTGTTTTCCAATTCCTCCTCCAATGACCGTATTTTCATTTATTAAGATGCATTGTGCCCTTGATCCATGCCAGCTTACTCCCGACATTATTTTGCCATTTCATTTATACCTGCTCCTCTAAACAGATTGTCCCCGCACTTAATTTCCCCTTTCGTCCAGCCCTCAGTCCTTTACAACCATTTACTTACACATCAGTCCCTTCCCCAAAGGCTCAGCCCTTATCCTAGCATCCATTACCCGCTGCTCGCTTTTCATCAGGGCCTGACGCCGAGCAACATTGTTCCTGATTGCTTGGCAGATGCTATTATCCCGCAGATGCTTATATCTTCACAGTCACATTAGCCATTTGCACAGCTGGGTTCTTACTGAGGCGAGGCAGGTGAAGCACCTCGAGGGGACAAAGCGATGGAGGCCCCTCCTGGATCTTAGGCCAGGACTCCCCTCAGCACCAGGCCATTATCAAAAACAGTGGCCTTTCTTCCATTTAGCTAATGCCTCCATGTGTCCCTCTGCATCTTCCCTCAACACTAATGCTTTAGTCTTTTTTAAACCTCCTCGACCCAACCCTTGATTTTTGCCTCCAACTTTAATCCATTTGTGCCTGCAAGCTTTCTTTATTTTCAACTGTCACGCTTAACTTTTCTGTCTCTAACTTTGCTTCTGCTCACTTGTGTGGGCACACTGGAGTGAAGGGGGCTGCATGATGCAGATTCACTCCAAATTACACACTAACTTTCCCACGTAGGTATTTATCCATCTTCTGCTGGTGTTGTTATTTTTGCCACAATTACTTTATATTCAAACTTTGACATTTCACTAGATTAACAGCTTTATCAAATAAGTCCTTGTTTACTGACACCGCCAGTGGACACAAAACCCAATCAAGTCAAAACCCATTTTAATCCATTAACATTATAGCTGAGATCACTCCAAAATGAGATGTAGGGAGAAAAAAAAAAGGATGGTTGAAGGGAATTAGAGATGGCACAGATAGAAGCCAGGAAGAAGAATCAAGAAATCCCACTGAGGAAGAAAACAACACATTTTCTACTGGAATATTGCTCATACCGGGAATTAAGTTGGTAGGAAATCAATATCAATTCAACAAGGATATAGGAAAGTGTTGAGGCTGATTGATGATAACAAACTATATGAATAGTCAATATGCCCATAGCTACTGTACATGAATTAATCAAAAACAGAGTCAGAGTCAAGGTAACGAGTAACGGTTACTGTTACTGCACAGGTGCCTCTAGCAAAACACAAAGTGTGTTTGTGACAATAGGCATTCATAAACTGCACATCACATGGTGCAAAGTTGAAAGAACAAATGTGTTCGGTGAGCTTCGCTCTGGCACTCTAACACACGAAGCCCATCATAAATATGCATTTGTACCTCTGCTCGTTGAGACGGGTCCGGGAAACATATTAAATGTCACTCTCTATGTTTTCCATCTCCCTTTTATTGGCACCGCGTGGTCGGTGCACACAACAGGAAGTGAAAAATCGGCGCTTTATGAGGGATATGCCTCCCCTTATGCAGCACTCACCTCCTGAGTGCGAGGCAACAAAAGGATGACAAATGTTAGAGTGGATGGAGGCGACCGATCCAGTGGAGCCACGCAGAAAGGTGGCGGGACAAGAGAGGGAGACTTGGGAAGAGAGAGAGGGAGAGAGAGAGGAACGAAATGATGGTACTTGCTCTTTCATCCGCTCTTTTACTCCAGTCGCCACGGCAACGTGCCTGGAGGGCACTGGAGAGAGGCGTCATCGCTGGCAAAAACAAGAGAGAAGCAGGGATGTAGTGAGAGGAAACGACAGCAAAAGTAGACACAAAGTGCGAGTGAATGAGGGGAGGAAGGCTGTAGATTTATAGCTGATGCGGCTGTGGTGTCCACTCCAAGAAGTGTGAATCTGACCTTCAGGGACGCGGCTAAGACGTGTAATGAACATCCATTCATCTCTGGAGGTCATCCCATTAATGTTGGAATCGCTCTGCTGTAGGTTTACCAACAGCAACTAGGAGCACGTTTATGGATGCGAATATCACTGATATCGCCTCCCAAAAAAAAAGAGAACACTATTAGGAGATATGAAATTGGCAGAGTTAATCAAACCGAGGCTAATGCTTAATATTTGAAATTAACTCAGCCATTAATACTGCGGGCTGCCGTTAGGATAGATAGAGTGGTTGAACCACCGCTGGCGAAAATTAAACAGGTTAATTAAAGTCTCCAAATTTCCATACACTCCCCTTCCGTCCACACTTCACTTTTAAACGCGCGTGCGTGCGTGCACACACACACACACACACACACACGCACATGTTATTTCAACACTTGTGATGGCGTTCCTAAGTCTGTATTATTTTTTCTTTATCTGTAGCCTACAGTTTTGTTTTGTTTTTTTTAATATTGATTTATCCCATATAATATGTTTTGGTGTAAATTTAAAATATAAGATTTTTTTGATAGTCAACAAAGCTAATTTCACACGCGAGCAGGGAAAGATTCAACCAAAGCTTGAGCCTGTCCTCCATCAGAAGCTGCATCTGTCCTTCTGCACGGTTATATGATGTAGTTTGGTAAAAATAACCAGTTCCTGCAAAAAACTGTATTATTTTGATGTTTACATTCATGTTTGTCAGATCATAAGTATATACAGGTAGACTACACTTGGACCCACTGTTGCCAAGTTTGGCCATGGTGCATGACCACAGAATTAGATGGCGCTCTCCATTACCATTATGGCGATTTTTCCTTTGTCACTCATTTGCATGTCAGACAGTTTCCATTTTTCTGTTTTTTTTGGGGGGCAGAAATCTGGATACTGCGCTTGTTATAAACTATGATAATGATTCACAGTGTGATAATGAGTCACTTTGCATCCGGTGAGGACTTTCGTCCTCAAGCGTGTCCCAATTATGTCCAAAGTAAAGCCTCAACCTCACCCGTACTGCTAAAAGCTTTTGAACTTTTTTCTATGCCCGACCTGTGATGTATCCTTAACATCTTTTACAATTCATGAACGTTAAAGGTGATTAACTGCCTCTCCCATCCTAAACCTCTCCTCCACATCAAGCAAAACCCTTAACTGTAATCCTTATCCTAACCTAAACATACTGTTTGTAATTATCAATCTAATCTTCCCCTTTATTTTTTCTATTGGCTTAATTAAGAGGATAATATTTCGTCGA
>KV751318.1:5691519-5713426 GCA_001698575.1 Mola mola | reverse complement strand
TGTTTTTAAAAATATAAAAAAATAAATAACTTGCCGTTTGTCAGCAAAAAGCCCTGCTCCCCCTCCCCCTCTTCCTCCTTTTCATTAGACAGTTCATCAGCAGTCTGTATTATTTATGAGCAGAGCCCAGTTCAGTGTACACACACACAAACAGTGGAGGTTTCTTTAGTTATTTAGGAATCAGTTATATTTTCAAACTACTGTCAGCTCTGTTGTGTGTGCGCATGCATATACAGAGAGAGGGAGAGAGCACTCTAAGCCTCAGAAAATGATGCTTTTTCTCCTAACGAGGACTCATTCCCTCCCAGCGTTGCCACCTCCACCCAAGTAGAGAGCCAGGCCTTTCCGCTCTGCCAGTCCCTGCTCGGTGCCTTGTATGCAAATACCTGTTTTTCAATCAACCTTGTGGTTCATTCTGTGCCGTTCGATTTAGCTCCGGCCTCCTGCAAGGTAATTTACCCCGAATTCATTTGACCCTCCGAGGTCACCTGCTGGAATGACACCTTTAATCACTAGCCGCCACTCCGTGTTTGCGGCCTCCGAAGAGACGGAGGAGGTCACTGTAAGTAAACTGGCTGCGAGTTTGCATTTAGCGAAGGGACTGGTTGTATAATGGCACTGACTGAGCCTTGTTAGCGCCACTGAATACTGGGTAATAATAAAACATCAGGTGCCACAGTTTGGCCCTTACCAAATAGATCATTTTCCATGATAATAACAACCTGGCCTCGGGTTATTGGTGGCTAACCAGGTAACATCTCACTACGTGTCTCTTACCTTGGCAACTTGTCGCAGAGGCGCTGAAAATATGGACAAGCATTCTAGCACTGCAACAGGATTAAATAACAGAGGTGTTATTTGTCGGAGCACTCGCCACACGCGCATGCATGCACAGATGAAACTCTGTCTTTCTTATTTTTTTCTTCCTCAAACAAATGATGCGTATGTATAAGCCAAAGGGACAGAGAGGAATGGTAAAGGTAAAAGGTTGACTGTCTGTGCTTCTGTAAGTTTATTTAAAAATGACTCAAAATAATGATTTCTCACTCAATGACACAGCAGCCTAAACCACTGAAACATTCTTGTAATGAAATCTGGAGCTGTGGGACCTGCGACTCACTCATGAGAAGTACTGTAAACATTTATCTCAAACTTAGAGACCAAGGTTAGGAAAACATAGCTAAGGTAGCAAGACTTCGTCAGATTGAACAGGATGGTCTTCTGACTTGTTTAGATTTCATTTGTTTGAGTTGTTCTCCTGTGTGAGATTCATTTAAGTGGTGAATTTTTTACAAAGAAACGTGTGCTTTTCAAACAGTGTATGCAAAATTGCCAAAGTTTCAGCACGAGAAGAAAAAAAGTGGTAGAGTGGCATCATTCCAGTGCGATCCGACAGGACGACTACTATGGAGGCAAGCGAACGTGAGCCGTGTTAACATGCTGGTGTGCGTGTGTATTTAATTGACGATTCCTGTATAGTGTGATTTTCTCAAGATCACGTTTTGACCCCTGTCTCAGAAATGTTCTTTTTATTCAGAGTAAATGTTTTGTAGGCTGACTCCAGCCAGACTTCAACCATCATTTACAATCTTTCTCTGACCTTAGCTGTGCTCATATGCTAATATTTTACGTTGGGAGTTAAAAAAAAAAAAAAAATTAAACATATGTTTTCAGAATCGTCTCTGATGTTCTTGTCATAAGGTTGAAATATCTGACCTTCCAAAGAAGAGACACTATTTCAGCACTTACTGTCAAGGTGCCCCTGAATAAGGCAATAAACGTTCAATGCCTAAAGTACATCAGTTTAATGGCCTGTGTTACAGGACTGGTTTTACTGTGTGCGTAACCACCTATTCACCCAGATTCACCCAGCAGCCGATATATACAGAGGAGTCACACTTGAACTCATTCATTCTCAGCATCCCTTATATGCTTGCCCACTCCAGCATGCAACTGTAACTGCACAAGGTAACACACAAAAGCCCCAAATAAACCCTCACACGAAACGCTGCAGATCAGCTGGAAGGTTCCACGCCTCTTCTATCCATGCAAACAGAGACGTGAGTTCGCCCCTGCTATTGTAATAATCAGGGCATGATTGTAAAATTGTATTTACCTTTGAGGAAATTCTGCAAATCTCCTTCACAAAATATGTGTAATCATGACAGTCATGAACATTTTTGATTGGGGGGGACAGTTGAATTTTCAGTAATGTGCTTTTATTAAACAGCTAATCAACAAAAAAAAAAAAGTCTTCAGTGGCGTGAATAACATAACGTCAAACTAATCAGAAGGAACAGGGGGCACACAATGCGCCGACTGGAAAGCCAGTGATTTCTTTCTGTAAAGCCCAGCAGGTGTGGTCCACTCCTCCTGCGCTTGCTATTAGCACAGCCCATCATTGGTATTCATTTCCCGCTCCTAATTCCCCCACAGTATTTTTTCCCCCTCTCACTTGACAGAGGACTGCGGGTTAAACGCCGGGGGGAGTGCTCCATCACGACTAGATCTGATCCAATTAAATACAGATTTAATCATCCCTGCAGTCAGCGAGTGAATACACAATCTGATCAGGCCCGTGGTAACTGGAGGCCCAGCAGTGTGGGCGCTGGCTCCTATCCACGGGCCCGAGGATCGGCTCAGTGTGTGAAGAAGGGTCTTCGTCGTATCTGACCTTTCATTTGAGCAGTATCACATTCTGCAGAGAGGTTTCCCTTTTAATGTGATGATGATGGTGTTTTGTTGAATTCTGTTCTGTTCACAAACTTTTGCCCCCATGACTCCTTTGCCTATTCAGTGTCGTAAAATGGCAAACAAAGGCTGCTGTTGATGCAAATTGAATCAATTGATGATTTAGGCAGTGGATTACAAACATGGCAGGCGTAAACAAGGTAGAGGAAGGTCATTTTTACTGGCCTGTGTACCTGAAGCTGTGTCGAAAGAACCCCCCCCCCCCATCAGAAAAGCAGGATTTCTCCCTCCCAAACGACTCCAGTTGCTGATTGTTGAAAGCAGTTGGAAGCGGTCCTGTGATATGAAGTACAGCTCCCCTGAGTCCCATCAAAGTCCACTGTAGCTGCTGTGTCACCTTCGACGTTCCAAAGGAGTATCGTACATTGGGAGCTTCTGCGGCGCCTACTAATGAGAACTCATTGGGAAATTGGTTTTTAACATAGCCGGGGTCATTTCAGTCACGACCTGAGACTTAATTACAAACGCTGAAAAAAAAAAAAGTTCTGTCTGTCTTTCAAACGACAGCCTCAGTCATTAATGGCTCAACCGTTTAGCCACGTCCAACACAATGCAAAAATATCACCATGGCAGTAAGTGCACTGTTTAGTATCTGAACCAGATCCAGCCTGGCGAGCAGACTGCGGCAAAATTAACAAGCTGGGGATTTGCTACTCTTCCAGCATGCCAGTCATTTATGTTTATGCAAACGACTTCCATCATTTTCTGAGCCTTGAATGTGTGATGAATTATGATTATTGCAACATATATCCCTTATGACTGACATTTAATGAATTCCTGCAACCTGTATTGACAAAGCAGAGGAGGGATTATTTGGACTATTCTAAGCATATTGTGTGGGGGAAAACTGCAAAATGTACATTCAGAAATCTCATAGTGTTTAATAGGTTTAATTTGTTAATTACACTGTGAAGTGATTCCTGAGTATTTCAACCACGTGCGGCCCTTGGGATGGACATCTTCTCTCTTGCGCCATCTCATTAATTGCTTCTTGCGTTTGGAGGAAAACTCACCTCTCTTGTTATTTCCAGGTGTAAATGAGCTGAGGCGCGAAATGTTACCCCAAGCCCCACAAGACTGTGCAGTCGTTTGGGGTGGCCTGGCTCACCCTCCGCCGTGGTCTGATATCTCAAACATAGCTGTGTTTGAAGTGCTTGGTTGGGCGCCTGCGCTCTCCGCTCTCATGCGCGACTCGTGCTGCTTGTTCAACTCTGGCAGCCCCTCTGTAAGTTCCTGCTTTTGTATTTGCATACCGAACAAACAGGAAATTGTGTTCATTTGTATGCAAATGTGTTTGTCCCCAAGGCTGAGATTTTGAATTAAAAGTTTTACCGTCCCATTAATTCCAAATTACACACGGGCTCTGACATGGGCTCCTCTGCTCAGCAGGGGGCTATCTGACTTCCCATCCAAACGCATCTCTGTCAGTTTAGGCTGTTCAGTTTTGCCATCTGTGATACAGACTCAGAATTTGGATTGAATCTGGTCCGCTGATTTGCAGATTGATCGTCTGTACCACACCGCAATCTCCTCTTAATTATCTCATGGAAATATGCAAAGATTTCAGCGTGATTGATATGGGAGGATACTACAGGAGACAGATGCGACGAGGGCTTGGAGTGGTTGACTGACACGTGGCGAGCAACACGGTGAGTGAGAGGGAGTGCTGAAGGCCGTGTGCTAATGCCGATGTAGCACACCTCATCAGCCCTGCTCATTAAAATACATGTACAACCTTATGAAAAATGCATGACCCCATCAATGACGAGTGGCATGTATGGCCTGATGCTGACAGTCAAGGTAATGTGAAAAATTAGTAGGCACACATCTGCTTCTCAAGAGGGTTTTACACCACAAGCCTTGTCTTTGTCATAATATTGCAGATCAAGCACTAAAGTTTTATCAGTTCAGTGGTTTGTTACTGTGTTGTAAAACTGAATCGACGTTTAAATGAAAGTCTTATTTCGTGTTCGGTTCTTGCATTATGTAGACGAAGTGGCCATTGGTATTGAAAATAATGAAGAGCCAAGTCTGCGTGCAAGGAAATGACTTATTAATCAGAGAATCCAAGATGGATCAATACATGTTCTGATCTAAATTACACATCCTGTGTCAAGTTTGAGAGCTTTTTATGAAGGTTTTTAATTGTTTCACCCTGGAATTATCGAAATACTATAAAAAAAAGTGATAAAGGCACTTTATTGGTCGTATCACTGAGCTGTTTTTGCAATATAAAGTTATAGGCCTGATGCCACTGTGTAGTGTTCTCTAGTTCTCTTGTTTTAATGCTGCTGTTATTTTTAATTATTTATTTTGACTTGTTCATAAATAATTCAAGACGTGTCAGTGCTTTTCAGTTCATTTCAAGATTATTTACAACTAATTCAGATACGATCTTGGTTTTTTCACAAAGGCGATGCATTTTTTTGGATGATCATCAGATCTTTGAACATGTAAAAATGATGAATTATCAGCTCACGGAGAAACAAACACATACACGCTAACTGTTTGGCTCGCAAATTAATAATGCATTGAGCACATCTTGTACACGCGCAGACTTTTGGCAGACCGCTGATGTCTCTGAGTGATGAGACAAGGGGGACACATCATTTCTGACTCCTCCAGTCAGGGAGCGATGGTGCCTGAGCGCTCACTTGCCAGGTTTTTGCTAATGAAAGGGAGAAATTTGGCTTTTTTTTTTCTTTTCAAAGACATCAAAATGGGTTATGTAGTTTGGAGGTACAGTATCTAAATGAAGGAGCCGATGTTTGACAGGCTAATAAAATGACTTTGACAACAGGACAGACTTACAAACAGTAATGTCAGCTCAAAGGGGAATTGTCCTATTTATTAGAAAGTACTTAAAATATCTTGTGGCTTTGAAATGAACTGGGCTTGGGAGCTGGAGGAAGCGTCACTAGTATCAGTGATTTGCTCGCATCTAGTCCTGGATTTTTGTTATTAAGGTTTAGAGCATATCAACAATATGGGTGCAGCTGCAAAATCTGGAGTTGAATTTTATTGATAGTAAGAAATAAGTTTCCTTAAACAAAAGGTGAAGCAAATAACAAATTGTATAATGAAAGAAGCTGTGTTGACTTTGAGTGCATAATTGCTGCTAATACTAAATATAAATACGCTCCCTCAATAATCCAACAATATTCACTGAAAATTAGTTTTTGTGTTATTTGTGAATGTAAAAATCAATTTAACATTTATCAAGAACAGATGGAATCAGGGTTGTTTTGCATCTGAACAAAAACAGTTTTTGAATGCTGGTTAAAAAAACCCACTAAGCACGATTCAGTTTTCATTAGCAGAACTGGCAGCCACACTCAATGCTTGGTGCAGCTCATGTCACTGCCTTCAAAAAAGGCAGTAAAATCACAGTTTTCGTCACGTCAGATACTCCTCTGGTGTGAAAGACATCACATGTAACATTTACATATAAACTGCAGCGATTAGCTGTTTTTTCTAAATGTGCAATAAGCCCTTAACTCGTTTTTACATTAGACTGAAAACAGATCAAATTTGACTGAGGTGCTCAAAGAAGTTGCCAAATTGTAAAGCATTTTTGGACGCATTATGATAAATATTTGAAAGAGCAGTCCATAGATGTTCATTATAGTAGTGACTGCAGGATTGGAATTGTCAAGCAATGCATTTATATTCATGTAATTGGAGCGAATATTGAATGCTGATACGATCGCTCAGTGCTGTTTCATGCTTGCACCTCCTGCTGCCTTTGTTCACCGTGTGACAGAATTTGCTCCTTTTGTAATGACAGTTGCTGATATGTTTCTGCACCGCTTGCCACTGAGCCAAATGAGAGATTGTTTTTTGTACGCAGCGGACGAGGTGAATCTGAGACTGTGAGAGGGAAGATGGAAATCTGTAGAGCTTCAGGATGAGCTCTCAGGCAACGCGCCACAACACTAGAGCTCCTTATTATCATTGATAATGCAAAACATGTAATAAAAGGCCCGCTTCCAAAATAGAACAGATGTATCTGATCCCTGATGTTCGCAGCAGAGAAAATTTAAGCAAATGCATGCAAATAAAGACGCCGCGTTAATCAATCACAACGCCAAGCCAGTGACAGCTGATTAATAGTTGTCAGAAGAAAGAACCTCAGCTATGCTTCGAAATCCATAGGTAACTACTGAACTCTTTGCTGCCTTTGTGCCATTCTGCTGTTTCAATCCGCGCTCTATTGTTCGGTCCTTGAATGAAGTGTCCCGGAGAACAATGTAGTCAGTGGTGTACCTTTCGGGAGATGGAGATGGTTTTCATTGGAACGGACTTTGACCAGAGAGATCCTGCAGTCTGTGAGGCGCCACTATTGGATGAACTAACCTAGTACCAAGAATTATTAGAAGTTCTCCAGTCATAAGCCAATCACATCAGTCATTCTTTAATCTTAAGCAATGTGTCACTGTTCTACTTAATGCAGATTTAATAGATTTAGTTGTTCAGATAGCCAATATACCGCACAAAAAAAAGTATTTTATCTGTATTGATTTAATGGTACTCTTATTGACACTAGTATTGTAGTTTTTTTTTTTAAATAAAACTAATCAGCCCTTGTTGGAAAATGGTTGGCCAAACCTTTAAAAAAGGAGGCAGGGGAACATGGCACAAAAATGTACCGGCGCCATCATTGTAGTCACCAACATGGACACCCCACCCACCTGTTATGCTGAATTGGGGAAATCGAATTAGTCTGACTTGTCTTAAATGCTTGTAGATTTTAGCTGCCAAAGCTTTTCTGCCTCTCTGCCTGCAAGCCAGCAAAAGTTAGGAGGACGATGTGAGTGGGCAACGACCGGCAGTCACAGCAGCCACTCAGAGATGCGCTGGAGGGGGGGAGAGGAGCGAGGCGACCACAGCTTGGCAGCTCCACTGGAGTCTGATAAGCCTTAATGGCACCTCCACAATGATTCACAGTATGTTAGGCACACACAGGCATGCACGCACACACGCCTCACCTCTAGCAGGCTTGTGAGGAATGATTTCAGGACCCTGGATAAATTTGCAGTTGCAGGGAGTCTGTATTTACCAGTAATTGCATTTCTCTGCCCTTTTTCAGCCCTGCTTTCAAAAATGTTCTGTGCCTCGGGAAGCTGAAGGTGGCTGGGGGAAAAGCAACAGAACATGTTGTCCGCCTCACACGCTCTCGCGCCACAAGTTGACAGCTTATAGGCCAATCTGTACCGTACACGAATGCAAGCTGTGTACATTACATTTTCTGTCAGACAGACAAGTTGCATCATTTGCATTCCCTGAAAGCCGGCTCAAGTCAAAAACCGCAGCGCCTGTGTACGCTATACAGTTGCTTAATTGACTTATTTACTCGCCGTCGCAGACACCGCAAACATGTATCCAGGTTAATTAAAATGTCCAAACATAACATCTGCATTGACTGTAGCTGTCTGTTGGTGTAAATTGTGATAAACAGTATTTAGTTAATGTTTTAGAAGGTGTGCAGGCATGCAACTAGTTAAGGGAATATAAAAGTGGCAATTAATTAAGACTTAAATGCTAAGATTTAGCGCTCCAGCCATGGATGCTAAAGACTTTTTGTGGATCACAGACGGGTACCAGCAAACTTGCGGTTAGAGTTAAGGCAGAAACATATTTGAATGTCCAACATCCATTTCAAATTCTACTGGTGTTTTGTCTGTAATGAACACTGATGAATTATTGTAGAGGTATTTATTTCTGAACTGCTGAAAGCTTTCCGCTGAATGTCTGTAAGTGACGTTGAAAAGATGTCTGAAAATTGTTTTGATTGTGATCTCTGTGAGGATGTCACTTTGACTTCCATTGTGAACTTGAAATATGTTCTAAAAAGACACCACAAAAACTTTGATTGCAACACTTGAGTTGACGTCTTTTGAACGTTAGACAAAATTGTTGGCATTTTGTCTGTGACTCATCTGGACAGGTGCAAAGGGGAACCTGAGAAGTGCTGCCTTATGTGACCACATAGTGCTGTTGTGGCTATGCATTGGAATTCAGGTGGGGCCTTAAATTTTCCTTTCTGCTACCAGTGTTATGTGCAAGCTATCCCCAATACGTTTTTAAATTGACTGCAGTTTGGGATTAAAAGTTCAGAGGTCAAAAGGAAAAAAAAAAAAGGTCTCAATTAAAAACGAAAAATAGAGGAACCATGACAAGCAAGCTAACCTTCGTGTGTGAAAATGGTGCATTGTTCCTTTAACCACAGTGTAAACTCCAAGTACATCATGTGGAAGATAGGATTGGGCCAGGCATTGACTTCTGTGTCCTCTACCATTGTAATGTTGTGATTTGGGATTAGTCGAAAGACTCCACAAAGGCATCGTGGGATTGCTGCTGAATGTCTAAGAACCGCGCTCACAACAACATTCACCGTTTTCAACACAAAACGAGCATTTAGCATTGTGGATTTCTGTCAAATCGTACAAAAAGACCGCTCAGCTCAGATAACTTATCGTCCAGGTGTCCAAAAAACTGAAACCCATCATGTGGTTATATGATATAGTGTTAGTTAAAAGGACCAAGTTCTAAAAAGTGACAGCCACATGTCTTGAAACAGTTAGAAAGTAGCCGGCTGAAAGGGCTTTGCTGTCTGGTCGTCCGTCTGACAGCTGCCAGCCGCTGACAGAGCTGGCCATTAATCATAAGGGTTGGTGTCTCGATACCCAGATCCTTTCAGCTATATGTTGAAGTGTCCTTGAGCGGCACGCCGAACTCCAATAAAGGCCTCTAATGAATGCAAAGAAAGAAAAAATAGGCATCTAAATTGAATGTAAAATATCAATCATTTCATTATTTGACGGTGAATGTAGTCTGATAGTCTACCCATGATTAATGTTCTGTCTGGCAGCGACAATAATAGAGAGGAAAAAAAAGAGCTGTGACATGTACTAGTGTCTGTTGAATGTTCTGAAATTGTTGGTTATACAGTATATGCTAATGGAGAAAGAGAGGAAGTAATTCAGACACATACTGGGAAACACCCCATGGACAAGAAAAAATAATCAATAGTTACTTAAATAAAATACCCAACTCTTTCCAGCTCACTGCTGCCTTTGAAGCTTCACTGTTCCCAAGTCTAAGAAAAAGATCAGCTTTTTAGTAGGAAGTCACTTAATGCAATAATGCACTTAGCAGCTTTGTCTGTAGCGAGTGACTGCTGGGCAGGCTGCGAGCGAGTGAGTATAACAGCTTGCATATGAATCAAAATATCAGTCTGCCCAATTATGTGTGCAGTATCTTGTTTCCTATTCTTTTGCTTCCAGGATTATGTTAAAAAAATTTTTGTCACTCGGCAGGTGGTACTTAAACACGCTTGCATGCCTCCTCAGTACAACAGGCAATTACTCGCAGAGACTGGAGCAAGTGCGTGGAGTGTAAATTGCATTGTGGGACAGCTCTGGGAGATGGAGGGATGTCAATTGAAGAGGTTGCCATTTTTGAAAACCTCATTCGTTCTTGTCTGCGGTGAATCGCGGGGGCAGTGTCACTGTATTTACATGTAGCTCTCAGGACGTGGGTGTATATGTTTGTCTCTGTCAGGGAGAGTGATTTGACGCTCGCTGGGCAACACTGACTGAGCGCAAAATGGGAACAGGCGTTTGGCAATAATTCTGAGCCGCTTTGGAGAGCGACATCGAGGTGTGTGGAACACCTGTCGCCACCTGTCATGGCCCTCAAACCAGCAGGTAGGCCACACGACAACAAAACAAAACAGAACAAAAAAAACCAAAAAAGTAACAGCTGCCGGTCAGAACTCATTTTTCTCTCTAATTTTTGTTCGCACATCCACATGATTGCTGGTTATAATCCGGCTTTATAATTACTGCTCGTTGCACCAACTTATTGTTTCCTTGCTCAGTTTGTTTGTTTGTGTTCACTCTTTGGCAACACAAATGTTCTTTTGTCATGCCAACCAAGCGATTTGTGCACAAGGAAATTGAATTTAATGTAAATTAAGGGGAGAACAGAGGGAGTGCAGAGGAGGAACCTGCAATACATAAAGCAAAGAAGTTCCTTTCTCTCAGGCTGCACAGACAATGTATTAACCAAAGTAATGACAAAAATGATGGATTATTCATTTAGAGCGACACAATTACCATATTACGGAGGGCGAGTTTTAATTAATGAGTCAGACCTCTATATGTGTTGCCTGTTCATCTGAAGACACAATGCTGCGAGAACAAAGCAGCTCTATCACTCTTGGCTATCCATGGCTATGCCTTAGAGATTTTTTTATTATCCCACTTGAGATTAAGCTTTAGGATCCACTAATCCACGATAGGATCTCATATTCACCTACAACAGCTAAGATTGTGCTTCAGCATTTTCCGGTTCCAAACAGAAGATATATTACAGCCAAAAACATTTCATGACTTGATATATAACAGGGGGAAGATGGCATTTGCAACTGCCTGATTAATAACAATGCCTCTAACATTGAGAAAGAGGAACCGAGCAATGGTGTAGCAATAAAATGATATCACAACCAAATGGAGTGTTTTAATTTTGAACAGTCCCGCAGCAACAGCACAGGTTTAGAAGAGATCAGGACCCGGTTCTTGAAGTGTGACGTTCTACAGACCGGAACATGTCCAGCTTGCTCTGAGCTGTGGATTTGGGTGGTTCAAGGCCCCTTTGCACAGCACGTTGCGGTGCCCAGGGACAGCAAGCGAGGAGACTGATCGAACTGGTTTTACACTGGGGTTTTAGAGTTCTCCTGACTTCTTCCACAAATTGATATGGGCCTTAAACTGCAGCTAACCGGCTGAAACTGGCTGCAATTTCCTCCCGTTGTCAACGTTCCTCTCCGCCGACTGAGCAGTTTGAATTGAGCCGCGTGCCCCTATGGGCCAGAGAACACTGACTCATGTTGTTCGCTCGCATTAATAATGCATTATAGCATGTAGCACAGGGTAATTAACTCTGCTGCTAAATACGAGCTCAGTCCAAAGTGCCATTCTGCTAAGATGTTGTTTGCTGAGAGTGAGAGAAGGAAGGATGATGACTAAGCTAGCTGTCTTTGTTGTGAATGATTATAGGCTTTGAGCTTGATTTTTTTTTTGTTTGCTTTGCATTCTGTTTCTCCATTGTTTCAACAAGATGTGCTACACTTAGATGGATATTAATCAACTGCTCAATTGGTAGCCGAGCAGAACTTTGTTCATTCCCTCAGTCCAACAATATTCAGTCTAAATTACAGGGTGTAAACCTCTCCTGCATCATTTTACATTTTTGCCAAAAAATAATACTTGCTTTGAATATGAATAATTGAATAACTGATTAACAAGAATTCAAAATATTCCCTTCTTCCATCTCAAAGGCTGCTTGTCTTCTTATTATTTTGTGAGGACATTTTCAGCATTAAAGAATATCACTGCTTTATCAAATCTGATCACCAGTTGAGTCAAGCAACAGACTGATGACTGAACAGCTCTGTGTGAACCTTTGTTCTGTATTTTCGTGATAGTAGTGTGGTGAGAAAGAAAAAAAGCCTGCACTCAAAATTAGGTCCCAATTTGCTCACTCAACTTGAAAGATTCATTGGAGAAAGCTTGCACACAAAACTTTTAGTTATGTACAGTTATTTCGAGCTGTGTGTTAGTGTCAAGTGAGCATGAAATCATTGTGACATTCCTGAACATTTGTGTTGACTTCTACAATAACATTTTGTGCCACAGATGGATCAGAGTTTGCAGTGTTAGTCAGTATCTACTTGCTAGGACTCCTATGTGTGTTCAACGTTATTGCCCCGTGAAATGTAGTTAAAAGGTTCACACCAAACCAGTAAGATTATTTTGATGAGATACTTTTTGTTTTATCTTAAATTGTAGAGTCAACCAGTCCTTTACTTTGCCATATTTTTCAAATGCATCCCTATAATGTCGTTTTAGCACAAGCAGCACTCCAACAGCATTGCCTGAATGAAATAAAGAGTGAAAACAACAAGTCAACAGTTTACCATCATCATCTCTTTGGTGCCAGCTTTCTTCGCTGCAGTTGATAGTCAGTGCTACATACACATTTTACTTAAACGATAAAACAGAGCTGGGATGATGTGCTCCTGATTTATCCTGATTTAAATCCATCATGATACTTGGGTCCTGGTTTGATTTATCTTGCCATTCCGATTCTACAAGTATTCTAATTAGATTGTAATGGTTATTTTCTTTTCCTACATAGAGAGAAACAAAAGTTAAATCACGCACCTCTAGAGACAATATATGACTCATATTTTCACAAACACTGGACATCCAGCGTCAGTCAGTCTTTGGCATTTATTTCAGCTTCATAGAAAAGTGATACATAAGATGAACAATAGAATGTAAACTATTCTAATTTGCAAATGCTGCACATAAAGCCAGTACAATAAGAAAATAAGACGATAAGAAGATACTGTAAATAACCGTGGGTCCAAATTGTAAAACCCTGTATTTTCCACCATGTTATACAGGCGGAGGTCTTGCCTTTTTTGCTTTCCAAGGTATGTTGGCATACTGCTGCCAGTTGTTTAGTCCTCTTCATTTTTAGCTCTGGATGGTGACGCCTGAGATGAACGGCCATGTTGGTCACGTTGCCACGTCACGATATCTGTCCATGACCAAAGCTGTATCTGCACTCACACTCATACTGAGTATCTTGCTATACCTTTAAATGAAGACAATCAACATCACGTTGGCTGCACATTACAAATAGTTTCTGATTAAGATTTTCCTTCTGCCAGGCCTAATCTATCCAATGTAACAATCTAATTGATCACTTAGATATAATTGGAATCCTTGAAGCTTTATGCTGCAATCCATGTTAGCCACGCTTCAGTCCCCTCTAACATAGCCTTTTTTCCACCCTCCTTCCTCTCTCTCTCTCTCTCTCTCTGTCTCTATACCAGCGGTTCTGGTCCACTGCTCCCCCTCCATCTCCCCTGCTCTTTATATTGACTGGTGAGTGTAAGGCGGAGTTCAACCGGCATTGATGTAATAGTAGGCATTAGCCCTTTGAACTTCCCTTAATTCTAACTGTAATAAACTTACATTTATTTTGGTGACTTTATTTTTCCCCCATATGAAAAATTCAGACACACACACATAAATATTTGTGGATGATATCTAGAATTGATGAAGCCATGGCTGGTCCCTGTACAAATGGGCTTTGTAAGGGGTGTAAGACGCCCACTGCAATGCCTGTCAAAAGCTCTTCTGCTGTGTGACGTACTAGAGTCGCACTTTAGACTCGCCTTTAATTTGAATGTAATTGGAGATGCACCGTTGATCATGAATCACATTCGGCTCCCTCCTTCCTGAACTCGAGGCCGCTGCGCTTTCCACTCACTGATTTCCTCTCGTTCTGTCCCTCCTCCTCCCGTAAGGAAACCGTCAGTCATGTGCAGTGGAGCGACGCAAAGGAACAAGGCCCCCTACTGGGTCCGGAGCGTGTGGGTCAATGTGTGTCTGGGGCACAAACAGCGAGAAACAGGAATAAAAGGAGGAGGGTGCGTAAAGGGAGAGGAGATTAAGAGAAAGAGAGGGTGGGAGCGATGGGATGGAGCGCAGGAGTGGAATCATTCGTAATAGCCTGCTCGCTCTGTTGCGCCATTTCATCCAGCGTTTAGTTAAGCGAGATTTGTTTTGTTTTGCCTCTGTTGTTTGGAATGCTCGAAGAAGTCAATTTGTTGGCTCATTTGTCAAACGCTGGACTGCGTCAGTGGCATCTCAGCGGTGTCATGAAGCAGAGAAAAGCTCTCTCACTCAGCTGGAGTGTAGATGGGAATCAGGCTGCTGGAGATTGCCTCTGTACCGTTTTAAATGTGGACTGGAAAACAATGAAAACTAAGGGCACGGGCAGTGCACCTCGGTCCCAAATTGATTCTTAAGGGGAATAGGGCAGCATGAGAGACGAAGTGGGAGGGATGTAAAGAGAGATTGTAAGATACTGTGATTAGTGAGCAGAGCTAAACCAATAATACTTCAAATTAATGTTTTTTTAAAACAGCAAAAGCCACAAAAGTCCTAACTAACATGTTGTAGGAGGAGAGAGTTTCACATAGCATTGATTTCCAAATACCTGTTGATTAATATTCTTGTCTGACCTCTCTATGCATGTTCTAAATATGGTTTTGTCAAGAAAGAACCATCAATCTCTTTAATTATGATGTAGGAATCACCCCGTGTCAGTTTCAGACGGGAAGGTAGCACTGAGCTCGTTATTTAATGAGTGTAAATGATGGACAGCTGATGGACAGAGACAGACGAATCTTCCAGTTACACTTTTCCCCCCATGAATCTATTTATAAGCGTGTCATAGACATGTCACAAAGGAAAAGTAGGTGTAGACAATAAATTCAGAGATGGTTTGTCTCCATTAAGCTTTCAAAGTTCTATTTTTGTTCATGTTGGGCCAGTGTCACACTGTCATGACTTCTGACTCATGACACTTTAGTACAATGCTGACCCACTACGAAAACGCAACCTTTCACACCATCAACGTAATTCGCATCGCAAAACTGCTGCTTTAATTTTTAAGTTTTGCTTCGTATGACTAGACATCTGGCCAATCAAAATGCTCATTGTTGCCAGGTCACGTTAGACATAGCGGATTGCTCGATTATCTCCTATGATATGAATGAACCAAATGGGCTATATTGCACAACTGCACCTGTTTACAGGCAAACAGGACTTCACTCAGATGACATGTTCAACAACAAAAGGTCCTGTTTCCTCAAATTTAAGCTTAACGCTGCTCTGGTTTAATCGGCTGCCTGAAATTGTTCCTCTTGTCCTTTCAGCCTGGCAATTGTGTTTAGATTTTTTTTTTCTCTTGCTATTAAGTAAAATAAATGGTCAACATCACTTGATGTCGAGTCAATTTTGACATTGTTTTTCCACGTGAGAATGGAGAACCCTTATTTTTTTATTTGTTTATGGTAAAGGACAATGATAATACAACCCACCTGTAGAATAGATTAAGATAGATTTCTTTAATAATAGATTTCATTAAGGAATAGTTGTCGCACATGATATCTATGCAATTAAGATGTGATTATATACTTTTTAGTGTCTTTACGTAACAACAACGTAACATTATGTTTACGATTAAGCCCAAAGGTTAGTTCATTCTGTATCACTGTAGCAGCATAGAGCCAGTTCATGTTTTTTTGTTTCACAGTCAAGGCTGTAATAATTACTGGTGCAGTGAAAGCATACAATGCCATCATTAAAAGCTGACCTCCAAGATCCAATGTGAGGCGGCTCACGTTGGCATACACATGATGCATCCTGCATACATTACGTTCTGCGTGTAGGTTGTCAGAAATTAAGGCTGCATGTGTCCAAGACGCAGCGCAGCATGTGACCAGTTGGTAGGCAGTTTTAAAGATAAGTCATGTGAAGTCCATAATCAGAGGGTCGACAGTTCGATCCTCTGTAGACAGTGTGTTGAAGTGTCCTTGAGCAACATACCGAACCCTATATTTCCCCTGAATGCACAGCCATCGGTGTGTGAGAGTGCTGTACGTGTGAATGGCTGCTGATAAGAGAGTGACACATTCCTCACTGCCACCTGTGTATGAACATGTGTGTGAATGGGTGAATGTGACAAGTGTTTTTGTGGAATATGAAGACTTGAAAGGGTCTATGAATGCGAGCCCATTAACCATTAGTGGTACATAGGCAAGTACTACCAGTTAGCCAGTAGTCTGCAGGTGGCTGAAAAGCAAGTATGTATCAGAGAGCATCAGTCAAACGTACCATCTAAACATTTAGTTTTCAAGTTTCATTTCATCTCTTTGAAACGAAGACAGCAGCAGCGAAAAGCTGCATTATTTTACCCAATTCTCTTCATGTAGGGATAAATTGGATACAGCAGGAAGATACAGTGTGTTTTGTTACTTGATTCAAACTTATCTTGTTTATTAGCCGAAGAAGAATTAGCCGTGCGCGTCACAAAATGATGTTATAATTAAAAATGCAGAGTTGCTCCTGTGTGTGTCGCAATTATAATGTTTTTATCAGGTTTTTCAGCTCTAGTAAGGAGCAAAGAGGAAAGCCGATTGTACTAGAAACCAGAGCAGGGTCAAGGATCCTTCTTGGATATTTATGAGACACAAAGAGTGACATGAAAATGCGATCAAATGGACCAGACAGTGTGCGGGATGAATGTTTGAAAGCGATTACTGACGGGGGCCTGAGAACTGATGTTGGGTTGCAGCATTAGAGAGAATGAGAAAAAACAACACAAGCCGATGCTGCACAATCAAACAGACAAACAAAAGGCGGCGATGAAAGTTAGTGGGGGGTGGGTGGGGCTCCGTGAGAGCGAGGAGATAGATAGGAGATAGAAGTCAGAGGAGGAGGTTGAGAGTCAGGGTGAAAGGAGATGGAGGGTAGGATGGAGAAGGAGAGAAAGCGAGCAAGTGAAGGAGGGTTGTTGTTTTAAAATCAGTACGGATGAGTGCGTTTCCCCTCTCTGGGGAGTGGTACCATCGACTCTCTATGTCTGTCACTCCAGTCGTTTATGCCTCACTTCGAGGGAGAGGTAGTGGACGCTGACTTGCCTGTGTTCATGCTTGTGTGTGTGTGGGTGTGTAGACCTCGATGTGAGTGTGTGTTTGAGGTGGCCTTTGTGAGAAATGGGGGCCATTTGCAAAATCTTTCCACTAGGATCTTTTTCAAGCCTCCACCACGCTTTCTCTCTCTCTGGCCAGGTTATTTCCTTCCAAATACAGGCTGGACTCCATAATGTGTCATTTTAAATATAACTCTGAGTAATAGTGAAGCATTTGTACAGAAATTAAGAGCCGCCTTGGCCAAACTACAGTCTAAATCTTACAAATATTTAATTCACAATAATATAGTATAACGTAAAGAGCTTAGATGTCAGTGTCTTGCACCATAAAGCCGCACTAAGGAGTTCCAGGGGTTTAGAACACTCTGTCGTTTTTGGAAGTCATTCATTTTACCTTGACTTGAGTAAAGCTCTTTGTGGAAATATTGATATTTAATAACAGCGGCTGCAGTTAGTTACTTTCTGCTTGTGCTGCTCACCTAAACTGGCAGTCTGAGATGCATTACTGCGTTTCAATGAAGAGCGCTTTCACAAAAAACACATTAAACAGCTAAATGAATGAATGAATGAATGAATTGAAAAAATAGAACGGAAGTCTCTGCTGATTATTGTCTGTTTTTAAATACCATGCGAGGGGCAAAACCCCATTATTTTATTAACACTGCTTGTCTCATGTCTGATATTTAATTAAAGGGCAAAATCAGTCAAATATATTAGCAAGCTGATTTATCTGTCTAACCCTCGCGGTAAGTAATATCCTCCCTGTCATGAAATTAACGCTTGAATTGCAATGTGTCAAATGCCCCGTTTTGGGGGCTAATAATTTTATCGGAGTTGCAGCGAACTCGCGGCAGCCTCAAAAGCCCTCCCGGACAAAGTTATCATTGTTTTTGCAGGTAGGTGTGCCTGTCACCCACAGTGTGTGTTTAGCCCAGTTGCCATGAAGGTTATCAGGCCAGCACACAAACCAGGCTGGAGGCAGAGGGGAGGCGCGCTGGGCTCCCCACAGGTTAGGAGGCATAAGTATGCAGCACCCGTTAGGCGCTTATTTTTACCTGTGTGTGTGTGTCTACAGAGCACTCTGTCCATGTGTCTGTCTATCCATCCTCTCACTGTGTGTGTGTGTGTGTGTGTGTGTGTGTGTGTGTGTGTGTGTGTGTGTGTGTGTGTGTCTGCAGAACCTCCCAGCAGGAGCAGCCAAAGTGCGTTGCTCTAATGTCATCCTGTGGCCGTCCTCCAGCTAAAAGCCAGCGGCTCGCTCCCTTCACTCCTCCTCAATGTCACCTTTCCTCTCCCTCCATGTTTTACTTTCTCCTCCACTCACACGTCCTCTCTCCCTCGCTTTCTCTCCCCCTCCGTGTGTTTGTCATTTTTCATCAGCTGTCCGTGTTTGCTAATCTCCGTCCTTACTCTGCTCTCCGTCTCAATTCATCATCTCCACTTGGGTCTGGTGCTGAAGGTTACCGAATCGCTGATAGCGAGAAGACAAGGAGTGAGACGATCATAACGACTGACAGGGAGGGAAGAACGTGGTTACCTTTCTCTCTCTCTCTATGCCTGTCTTTCTCCTTTTGCATTTTATTCCAAATATCTGCATCACCTTCTCTCTCTCGCTCTCTCTCTCCCTATTTTTCTTTCTCTTTCTCCTCTCCTGATCCACGCCCCCTCCGTCTGCTTCTTCCTGTCATTTCTGGCCTGACACCACCTCACCTCTCACTCCCACCTCTCCTCCCACTGATTCCTGCACCCTGACAGCTGTCAATGTCAGACTGACACACTTCACAGGCGCCACATAAGAAGCCAGCACAGTTTACGCTTAATATGAAGCCTGTTAGCTTAGCCTGTGCATGAGGTCAACGCCTAACCATGTTTGCTTTAACGTGCAGGCTAAATACGATCAGATCACCTCGCTCTGTCATGGCTGAGCACAGCTACACACTGAGTACATTAGGCAGTTGGCGTATTGGATCTATACACACCTGAGGTCACGTTCGGAGCCTCGCTGCACAGCCCGGCTTCATTAGGCCCAGGAATCATGGCAGAGAGGTCTGCCTGTCTCTATCTGAAATTCTAATCAACCTTGCAGACATTACTATTCCGTCCGCGCTCCCGGCCGCCGAATCCACAATAGCCACAATAATTTTGCACTAAAGTTTTGGTTAAACAGTGAAGGCCAAAGTCTGTTTCATGACAACAACATTTGTATTACACGTTGATAAACGGCGCGTTTCTGCTGCTTTATGGCCCCAATCTGCCGTCTCCTCCCCGGTCAGTCTTCCTTCACCGGTCACGCTGTCGGCTCCAACTTCAAAACAATGTTTTTATTTCTCCCGCCCAAAAAATTCACTGCGCTTTCAGCAGATCCGTTCCCTTTGTCACGACTTATTTACGCATTACACATCTTTTCTTAATAATCTCCCTTCTCATCTTTCAATTTTCCCTCCTTTGCCGCCGTCCGTCTCTGCGTCCCCTTTCTTCTTCCTGGCTTAAAGCGGTTCACCTCTCCACTATCTCAATGCCGGGGCCCGCACCCCCTCCCATTCGACTCACCTCTTATCTTCCCCTCTATATTCCTTCATCTCTTCTTCTCCTATCCCTCTTCTCTATCTTTCCGCCCAGCCACCTCCTGGATCCTCTCTGTGCCCTCTATCCTTTCCCTCTCCGTCCTCCCACGCCGCCCCCTCCCCGGCTGAAATTAAACCCCGTTGGCGTGAGCCTGGCCCGACCACGTCTCCCACCGACGCTCGGCCACACAGACCCAAGAAACAGACCTTGAAATGCAAGATAAAGTACATCAAAACTGCAATAGGTTCACCGCTCCGTAGCCAGTGAATATTTTTGGATACCATTTCACATTTTTAAACTCTCCCCTCCCTGCTCCACCCAGTCTGCCTGTGTGTCTCTCCCTCCGTCTGCTTCGCTCCGTCCCTCCTACCCTTTCTCCTCAGACAGACATTGTCGCAGTCCTGACAGTAAGGCGAGTCTGCAGTGATTAACAATGATTAAAGTGGCGAACGACTCTGCTTTTCTTTCTCTGTGAGCGATGTGTGGGTGTGTGCGTGTGTGTGTTTCATATATGTGTTTCTGCGAGTGCTTTTTTTGTGTTCATAAAGCTGTCTCTCATCAGGGGTTTGGTGTGTGAGAAAAGAAAAGCCCAGCTGTGAGTGCATAGCAGTTAAGGTGTCTGCTGTGCTTAATAGGATTGTTGTATGCGGATGTGTGTGTGGGCGTTTGATGAATATAGTTTGCAGTGCACATGAAACACACTCTGCCTCCTGTTCAGCACAGACTTTCATCCCTTTGTTTTCCTGCCACATGGACCATTTTGCCCACAGATCGGCACAGCGAGAACCTGCAGCTTATTTCAGTTTCCAGTCGAGTGACCAATCAAATCTGTCAACTTGAGAGTCTTGAGAACAAGCATGTCATGGTGGTTCATTGTTTGAAAATGTAAATGTGTTATCGTTCATAGATATGTGCGCGCTTATTTTAAGTCTTACAGATGAAGTTGAAATCCATGTATTTAGTGTGTCGAATGGAGGCAACAAATTTTAAAGTAAAGATGCTGACATCAATATTTCTTATTAACAATGGATGAACTTAATAATGTTAAGAGTCTCTTATTGTGACAAACCCACTGAGACTCTGTATCGGGCCTCAGCACTCCAGAGCTTTTTAGCACCTTTCAGCATGTTGTTTCTGCTTCACATACTTACACTCTACACACCTTTAATGTATTTGTACTTTTCACTCGTCTCATTAGGCATTAGGCTCTTGGCAGCAGCAGGCAGCTGTTTTAACGGAACCGAAAAGAAGACAAAATCAGAGAGTAGCTGGTGAAAATATTGGAGCATCAAACAAAAATTTAGCTAATTGGCAGTGTTTTTGCATGTCTGATCAGGAGGCTTTGTTTGCAAGCAACGACCATTTATCAAGTGATTACGTTTACAGCTTCGGCCAAGTGGCCAAAAAGGCAGCTAATGTAGTAGGTTGATGGAAAGTTGCCTGTCAAAATAGTCATATTTGAAATGATTAAATTTCACACATTCACTTCTTTTGACATGACTGCAATGATTAATGTCTCTAACTCTAATTAATGTGAGTTTTTGACATGACAATGCAATCATGTCACAGTAACGATTACTGTGGAGATAAATGTTAATACTGATTTTTTTGCAAAGCCCTATCATTGACTGCATAAAAGCCAAAGTGGCTTTTCAGAAAAGCTGCTATGGTCTGTGAGAGGAGTGATGAGAAGGAAGTCATTTGCATGTGCGATCCGGTACGTTGCAGTAGTGTTGTGTGCTACCTCAGCTCGAGCAGTCACCGCCCCGGCTGAGGCGGCGTAGGCTCAGTGAGCCTCTGAGGCGCACAGATTCACATAGGACATGGCTGCCTGAGCCAGAGGAACAACTCCATGAATTATGAAAGGGCACAAGCCCATCGCTGGGCTGCTCTGCTGGGGCCAGAGATGGAGGGCGAGATAACAACTCACTGTAGATGGAGAGAGAGATAGTGTAGAGTGAAGCGAAGTGGAAAAAATAACGGAGAGAAAGATGCGCTGGCACAAAAAGAG
>KV751318.1:5665862-5682588 GCA_001698575.1 Mola mola | reverse complement strand
CTGAAAACCCCCGCCACTAACCCCCCCCACCTCTCTGAATATAGTCCCTTTGAAGCATAGCTGTATTGTCTCCTCCCGCAACACTGCAAGACAAAAGTCTGTCATCTCACATCTGAGCAGTGAGGCTATAAAGCACAGATAAGATTGATGGCCCAAAAAGGAACACTGTTTAAGAGAATTGACATTCATCTGCCTCAGCTTCGTGTCTGAAACGCAGGGAAGGGATGGGGACTGAGAAAAGGATGGGAGTGGAGGACAGGATCCAGAGAAAGGAACAGTTGTAATGCCACCTCGACTAAAGAAGGAGAGACAGACAGAGAGAGAGAGAGAGGTGGAGAAGGGCTGTGACATGTCTGATCCACATTTTGTAATTGAATAATAAGCCCCCTGAAGGCCTGACCCAGTAACGTATGCATGTCGTGTGAGCGTGTCCGCAGCCTTTTTGTGTGTGTTCAGGTATACATAATGTATACACTCTGAGGGATAGATGTGAGTGTGTCTTCCTGCATGTGTGTGACAGCATGTTTGTGAAGGAGACAACCTGGAAGAGGAAAAATGAGCGCACAGCTAAAAGTGCGGAGTACTTTTAACATAACACCGCAGGTACAGCAATACCTCCATCTAGTGGCGCGAGGCAGTCATTACAGCGGCAGTTGGGCAGGTTACACATCAGTGCAGCCAAGGACAAAATCCCATCTCATCAGCTCACCTGCAGGAGCGCTTCTAATGACTCCTACTTTGTCTAATTACAGATAATGCAATTTACATAATAAGTGTACTTAGTATTATAAACAGCAAAATCGCAGTGTGGCAGCTGAGCGCAAAATCACATCACATCATTGTCTCTGTTGCTCAGTGAGGAGTCTTAAATCAGCTGAAGAGTTTTTTGTACCGTCATGTGCATCACACACACATGCTCAGCCTTAGAGTGGCCCTCCCCTTATGTACTTACATCCCCCTCGCACATCAGCGGCGGTTGCAGAGAGCGATTGTTCCATCCTTTGTTACTGTGTGTTCGCCCGTTCTCCTGCGGCCAAAGCATACATCTATGGTGACACGATCTGCTTCCACCTCACTGACCCGGCCTGCAGACGGCTCGGTGGGGAAGGCAACGGTGAAGATTAGAATTCCCAGCACAGTTCTCAGCTCTTGCCACTAAAACAAATGTGTACTTTTATATCCAGAGGAAAGGGCGAAAGGTGTAATGATGAAATGTTTGTGTCGCTTTATTAACTGCAGTGCTGAAAAGATCCACTGATCAATAAGTCTGAGAGTATAGGCTGAGAGTATAATTAACCAATTACTGCTTCCTGCTTCTCAAATGTATTTCGTGCTCTTCTCTGTTTTATGTCATTGTAAATTGGCTGACTGATCTTTTAAAGACAGAGCCTTGGGCTCGGGAAACCTGAGATCGGCATTTTTTGCAATTTTTCTAATATTTTATGGTTTGAACAGTTAATAGAATCTATTGAAGATTTTTTTAAGATGTTAAGGAAGTAATTGAGTTGTTGTAAATGTGCGTATTTGCCCTTTTTCCTAGAATTGAGAAGACACCGGTCGTTCAGTATGGAGGTTACAGCCAGGAGATGCAGAGAAATCTGCCCACAAGAATCCTGAAAGTTCACCAATTGTTATGTCATGTTGTATTTTATTTGTGTGTCAGAGTAGTGTAAAACAACAGGTTGCAGTTTAATGGAGCGACTATTTTTTGGCTGAGAGTGACTTTCTGGAGTCTTCATGCTGATGACTGACTCCAAATGGCAAATTTTCTAACACATAATCAAAACAGTTAACCATTTGCATCCCTAATTACATATCCTGTCTTTTCTTCTTTCTTTCTTCTTCTTCTTCCTTCCCTCTCTTCCTGTATCCATCTGTTTCTTTTCCATCCAGACTGCGGAGGGAGGGATACACGGTGCAGGTCAACGTCAACGACTACCTGGACATCTACTGCCCGCATTATAACATCACCCCGCGAGGGACGCTAGAGCGCACCGTGGCCGAGCAGTACATCCTCTACATGGTCAGCTACCACGGCTACCGCACCTGCGACCCCCAGATGGGCTCCAAACGCTGGGAGTGCAACCGGCCCCACGCGCCTCACGCTCCCATCAAGTTCTCTGAGAAGTTTCAGCGCTACAGCGCCTTCTCGCTGGGCTACGAGTTCAACGTGGGCCAGGAATACTACTATATCTGTGAGTGGGGCCCCGAAACGCCAGTGCTGCTTTATTGTGACGGTTAGCCAAAAGCCCGAGGATGCTGCAAATTCAATATCCTGTCCTCAGCTGCTGTCACCCACATGAGCTGATGGTGTGTTGGTGTTGCTGATAGATTCAGGAAGTTCCACTGAGGACAGGCAGCTGCTGGGTTTCAGCGCTACAGTTTGCACAGCTGATGTTTTTGAGAGTGATGTGGCCTGCAGGAGGCACAAGGCTGACATGTTGTTATGTGTTTGCTCTCTTTCTGCAGCCACGCCCACCCACCACCACGGCCACAGCTGCCTGAGACTCAGGGTCTACGTGTGCTGCTCCACCGGTGAGACCCGGGATCTCGCCCGTCTTAGCTCTGTCCCATTTCCTCTGTTTCGGTGTCTGCCCTCTGCTCCCACCTCCTCTCATCTTCCGAACAAACAAACATGCAGAATGACGGGAAGAAAGACAGAAACAGACAGAGGGAGAGAAAAACTAAGACCTGACACTCCTGTCTGCGGGAGAGGCTTTTCTGCAACGCCCTGTCTTTATGGCGAGGTTGTGATGACAGCATCTTTTCCCTAGAAGCAGGACTTCCAGAGTGAACGCTTAATGTTATTCTCTTTCTCAGTGCTATTACAGGGATGCTCTCTCTCTCTCTCTCTCTCTCTCTCTCTCTGTGTGTGTGTGCGTTAATGACATACTCCTGTGAAGCCACACAAAAGATGCACGAGGAAAACAAAAGACACTGTTTCAGCTGAAACATCCAGCTGGCTCTGCCCTGCTTCTCCCCCTGTGTTACCCCCCCTTCATTCTCCCTCACTTTCTGTCTCTTCTTCTCTCTTTCTGGCCCTCTGATGCCTGCTGCTCTGTGTAGTGTGTGTGTTATTTTTACCCTGGTAGCCCGCTCTCTCCCCTGCAGGCCTTTGATCAGGGAGCCCAGCGTTGAATGCCTCCCCCTCTCCTCTAACCTTGTCAGCACTAATACATCCCACACTCAGGCCAGTGTCAGCCCTTGTGTACACATCACCTTAACACCCACCTCCCCCATCGCAGTGTCACGGCCGATCTATTGATGTGTCTGCCACGTCTCCGTTTGCTTCTGTGCACTTGAAGAGCCGGAGTTTGAGCATTTGTGCATGTTTGCACATGGCAGTGTGCCAGCCATAATTTTTTATTAGCGCGTCTGTGTGTGTGTTTGCATGAATGGCTACGTGTGCATTAGTGCAGTTAGTCAGTTTACAGTCCACAACCTTTACTCGGCAAGGTCATTTTAACAGCTTGCTATCAAAAAAGCTTGTCGATTTCGCCTGCCTTCAGACCGCGCACATTTCCCCCGTGCATCTCCACCTTGGCCCTTAAAGGGCAGAGAAGAGGCGTGAGTATTTGTGGCGTATGCTTTACATCCGCGAGGAGCTGCGGATTAATTGCTACCAGCAGGGTTGGCCCTAAGCAAGATAAGTTCTGGGGGAGATAGAAATATCCATAGAAAATGATACCAAATGCAAGTAGAACCATTATTTTAATTTTTATTTATACTTCTGTCAACAGTTCTTTTTTAATGCTAATTACACACACTCACAGCAAGGCTGACTAACAGCATGTTTCATTTTTACTTCTACATTGCTTTAGTCTAAATGCTTCGTTTTGAAACTTTTAAAATGGCTGTTTGATACGGAAACTGAATGGGTTCACAGTTTATACTTTGCAGTATGGAGCAGGCAAGCGATTGAAATTTGAACCACATATTTTGCGTCCATAGATATCTAATCATCTTATTGTTAATAAATGGGTGAATCCTCTGTGAATGTTATAGAGTGTTAGGTGTTAGGTTTGACAGTATTTATTGGTACAAAAATACATTCACAATTGTGATGTCATGTTGTTAAAACAAGACAACATAAACAGTATTAACAGTCATAATTTATTTCTAATTAATTTATTGAAAGTGACACTTGTAACAACCTTTCTGATTAGTAACTTTCACTACGAGCATTTCAACCAACACTGTGGCCAAAAAATATGCCCTAATTTCCTGTCAAACCAGAGTGACGCAAACAACCCTGCTAGTCAAGCAGCAAAACAACAGACTGCTCCGCAAATTTCAACTCAAACACTGCAAAAAACAATTGTCATTCTGTGAAAGTCCTGACATTTCAGGCTAATGGAATGTTATTTAAGGTGTTTTGTTGCTTTAAAGTGACAAAACGGGTCAAATTTAGCCTTATGTAAATGTCAATATGCAGATCTAATTAAAAGCAAAACATTTTTTATGTCCACAGAAGCGGTAGACACATTTAATTGAGAAAAAAAAAGGAACAGAGATGCACACTCATGCACATTAAGAAACCCACACATCATTCACTTGTTCATTAATGGATGATTTGGTGACGCTGGAAGTAATTTTGTGTCTAGACGGAGAACAGATGCAAAAATAACTGATTTCATTTGGCTCCAAATGCTTTCAATCATCAGATGGACGTCTGTGGGTCTCATTCCAGGATTTCTTGGTTGCTGTCTTAGCGGCGGGGGCACACCAACTGTTCTGCTTTATCAGTGGGCAATTTAGCTATCGGCAAAACACACATTTTACTCAGCTTTGTTGATTTGATGGGTCGTTCTCTCTCCCTCTCCCCATCATTGGTTCTCTCCTTTGCCATTCACCTCTCCTTCTGTCTTACTCTCTGTCTCGGTTCTTGTTAATTTTTCAGTTTCCCAGGCAGACGATGACTCCAGTCAGACTCCTCCCGACTACACAGTCAGGCCAAACATCAAAATACACAACCTCGGTGAGTGACTCCAATTTACTGGAAATCAGCTGCCAGATGTTGATCAGTATTCGACTGTGGCCAAAATTGTCCCGTGCTGATTTGAGTGCTGGGAAGCCATTTTTTTTAGTTTAGCTACTCTTTGATTGGGTAAAGAAAGTCGGAGCGGGTTGATGAGTAAAGACTTTATTCTCTGACGTTACAACATTGCGCGATGTGGTAAGACAATGAAACCCTTAAACTTGATCCAGCAGGAGAGACACCATTGGCCGTATTTTCAGGCAAGACTATAATTATAATAACAATTTCGGTTTGGCTCTTATTTTTTCAACTTTTCAACATCATTTAGATAATCAATGATGACCTAATAATCAACAAATTAATATGGCAGCAACATGCTGAAAATTGTATTATACGCTTCATTTGTCAGTATCATTATGAAATCTAGTGTTTCCTTACTTCCATCAATTCATGATGGAAGTAAGGAATTCATGACAGGAGTCCCTGACCCCTGTTACCTTACATTAAAATGATTAAAACCGGGATGTATACTGACGTATGCTAATTTAGGGGAGCGCCAAGTAGGAGGAGCATAAGTTGTGTAGGGCGAAGTCAGGTGGATGCATTCCTACAAAGTAATTGCTGATATCTGGGGGCACGGCAGTCAGAGGTCAAATCACTCTGAGACAAAGTCGAACACGAAGGCTCTGAGCGTCTCCTCATAATAACTGCGATAAGTGGGGCAAGTCAGAGTTGAGCCAAAAGGGTGCTCCGTTAACCATGATGGATGTGAGCGGCCGGGTGTATGGAAATAATTTTGCCGTCTGCGTTTGTTTTCTCTTGCGAGAGTAAGTTTGGCTAACCTGACTGGGTTCCGTTCAAAACGTCTGTTTGAACAGCTTGTGTCACTTCAGACTTCGCCGAGATCTCAGATATTAATATTGACATGAGCGCGGCATTATTAGTAACACCGATGAGAATGATATCAGCAAGCGGGCATCCAAAAGCTTTACGTAAATTCTTTTTTTTTCTCTGCAGCAAGTTTCCAGGAGGTCAGCAGAGGTCTTGTACAGAATGGAAGGTCCGTGTTTACCTAAGAGGAAAGCATGTCAGCGAGCCAGCCAATTTTGCAGCTGAGTGGTTACATAAACCCTCTGTTTTTCTCTCTCGCTCTCCATTCCCATCTCAAACAAAAGCCTCTTGCCGGGAATCATTTAGTGTGCTTGTTTCTCGGAGCTGTGGGCAGTCTGTGACGAGGGCTAAGAGAGTGTGACCTGCCCGAGACAGAAACTGAGACCAACAGGGACGGCGTGATAAGAGCTCTTCAGCCATCAGCGATGAGAACTTTCACAGCGGAGAAATAGAAGAGAGCGAGAGAAGGAAGAGAATGAGTGATAGAGGTAGAAGAGGAAATAAAACCAGAGACGGGGGGGGGTGGTGGTGTTGCAGAGTGGAGGTGCAGAGGAAGAAAGAAAAGCTCAGTGGTGGGCGAATTGCTCAGCAGTAACTCAGGCTGGAGCTTACGTGGAATTTAATATGAAAAAACAACAGTCACTGGAGGAGACTCATAAAAAAATCATAGCCTCGAGCCATATGATGGTTTTTGATGAATACATTTGGCGGAATAACAAAATCAGGAAGTGTAGATTTATGCACGATTTATACACACGCACACAAAACCTGTGCCCCTGACCGCCCTGCTGACCGCCTGACACCCACTCTGTGACTCACCCTCAGGACCAGACCAGCCCACAGACTGGCTCTGGCATCAGCAAATCTTCCTCTCGCTCCACACGTTTCGCCCTGCTGTCATCCTTGTGACTCCGGTACTAGCTTTCCCTCAGCGTCACACTTTCCACATTTGATGGTCTTATTTTTTGTAGTTTCTATGGTGAGACTCACGAATTCGATCACTGAGATCTGGAAACGTGCTGCCGAAGTCAGGCAGTGCAAGAAACAGGCGCCGGAAGACGATCACACGGGTTTTAAACAAATGCCAGTTGGGTCAGACAAACTTGGTTTGAAGAGAAAATGAAGGGGCGGCGGTGAAAATCTCCCCCGATCTGTCAGGCGTAAACACTCACCACGGCTCATCGTTTGTGAAACCAGATGATGCAGTTTTCAGCTCGTGTGACTGCTTGTCAATCGCGTAACAAACAACTCGACTTGAGTCCGCTAAGTCAGGGCTTATCAACCTTCGGTAAATTAAGGTCCACTTGGGATTGTTAACAAGTGTCTGAGGTTCAGCGTTGACTCCAAAAGGAGAAAATGAACAGGTTTAATCCCCCCATCGTTGAGCTAAGAGTGGTGACTAGCTAACAGTCTTTACCTGAGCTCGCTGCTGATATTCCAACGTAACTTTTTACTTAAAACTACTAAAACTGGGAGTGACCGTTTGTGTCATTATTATTTTCCAGAACCCTTCACTACGCACATCTGCTCGGCTTGTAGCGGTTATCAACGTTTATAATTCAGCATCATTCTTCTGGCACGTTCCTTCCAACCTAACTGTAACTTGCTGCTTTCCTGCAGCAAAGCCTGAAATTCTCTGTGCACTCTTCTATCTGTGACCAGCAGTAGATGGCTAAAGGATTAAATTGAAAATGATGTGGTGCGGACCACAAAATACAACCGTAAACAGGTCACATTTTAGATCAGTACAGACACCCTTGAATCATCTGTCTGAGCTCCTTGTTATGCTCGGATTTAATAAAATTGACCCATGAGTTGTGTTGCACCTAGCAGAAACCAGAAGACTTCACCAGGTAGGCGCAGTCTGTACAGATTCTGACAGTTGGGAATAACTGAGAGAAGTGGAACCTTCAGAAACACGTCGAATCACTTTTGCCGCGGCTAGCAGCAAGTGAGACGTTTTCCAGCAGTGTGTTCATGTTAGTCCTCTTTGTTTTGTTCAGTAGGTAACAAGCAATATCCATCTGATGCTATTTTCAATCAGCACCGAAGCTACATAGCAGTTTTAACAAGCAATTAAATTCCAGCTTTCCTATGATGATCAGAGTCTTTCAAGGATGAAAGAGTCGTGAATCCAATTTGTGATCGTGCGAGAACTCACAGCTGCACCACGATACACTTCCACACGCGTATGAAAGGTAATGAATGGGTTAATGTGACAAATGCTGTAAAGCGCTTTGAGAAGTCAGATGGGGTTAAAAAGCGAAGTCCCGTTTTGTCATTCCTGTCGTTCCTATGAAAGTTGCTAGCGGGAATTGACTTCATCAAGATTCGGTGGATCAAATTATGGCTCTGATATGATTCATTTCATGGAGGTTAAGGTTAAAGTCAGAAGAATGTATCCCCCAATTCAGTTGCTTCTGTCCCAATATAAACTTATGGGATAAAGTCTCAACGGACCTCTAGAAGTAATGTCAGGGGCTGGGAATTGGGTTACCCAAACACGCTGGACAATTACCAGAGAACAATTTCCTCTCTTCAGGAGTTTAACGGCCATCCAGCATTCATGACAAGTAGCACAAATGTGTCGGAGCAGTTATGGTTAAATGTCAGTGCCAGCATGCAAAGGTGTAGTGCGCCACATTTGTTGCTGAGATGCTGGGAAACATACATTTATATAAATTGTATACAGTGATGCAATAACTTTTCAGTGGCTCTCATGCCTGTTCGACTGTGGACTGTTTCTTAAGGTTCACATTTTGCACCAACTCTCAACCGGCATTAGGTCATAATGACGAGGTCCATCAGTGTTAAACTCAACGTGGTTGGTAATTACCATCCAGGAGACGAATCAGTGCATTGTGTAGTTGCTTGCAAGGATGTCTCTTTCCATTTCATTTTCTTTTATACTACATTAACTATTGTTTTTTAAAAGAAAATATAGTTTGTAATTTTACCATGAAAAGATTCTCAAATTTTCACAGTAACTGAAATTATGTAATATTAGTAGACATTCCAGAGGTTGTGAATTGAATTGTTGCTACAAAACAAGGTAGGTTCCAGCATGATTAGAACTATTAATAAATTCTAAAGCAGCTGGATGCCCTGCAGACTCTTACACCTCCACCACTGACCTCTAGAGACGTAACCATACATGTGGGTCCGTTGCCCCATGTTGTCTATAGTTGAGGTATAGTTAGAATGGTGATTTATCATACCAGACAACCTTTATCCACACATCGACAGTCTAGAGCTGATGCTTCTTATCTCACCGTAAGAGCCCCAGGCATTTTGCTGTGGACAGCAGAGCTGCCCTGCATACTCGTCTGTTGTTACACCCCATACAGACGAGACCGCACAGGACTGTGTTCTCGGAAATTGATTGCAGCATCCCACAACTGTGCTGTGATGTTAGCTGTCGTATTGTGGATCTTTGATAACGTTTTATGGCCAGAGGCGCCCAACGTCCTCCATATTTATCTTTCAAGGGCAGGCTCCCTAAATAGCCAGGATTTTGAAGAGGTGCATATTGTCGTGCTTTGCGGTTGTTGAAGCAAAATCGCTTTAAATCGAATCTGAATGGGTTCAGATGCAAAGAAGCTGTTTAAGTAGAATTGCATCTGCGTGTGCTTGTTCGTGTAAAGGTTTTGTGCAAGGACAACATGTCTCTTCTCCTTGTCACTGAGTATTATATTTTACATCTGGAGTTTCTCTGGTGAAACCTTTGGAAGAGACCAATCGGATGATGCGAAGGCCCCGCCGTGACCTGATGGTCCTACCTGAGGCACTACTAGTTTATATTCCCTGCCCTGTCATGTCTGTCTGCGCTCTGTTTGAGTTCATCCCAGTGATCTGCAGTGTGAATGTCAGTGCCATGTGTCATCGCAGCAGACAGCTGGATCGTGTGCTCCTTATTAACAACAACTGTGACGTGGACAGGCCTCACAACCGGACCAACCGGATTGGTTGAATGGTTTCACTCCAACAGAGACCGCAGAAAGAACATTCCCGACAGGCATCAAGCATCATCTGGCTCGTGTTTGTTGTCTCTGTTTGTTTAATCTAATTTGCTCCCTTCGTTATGCTTGTAGTCAATTAATGCCTTCATTATATTCAATAGACTAGACATGATATAAACTAATTGCCAACCTAAATTGATGCATTTCTTGCCCAGAGCTAGTTTTGGGGTACAATTTGTCAACTAAATATACCCTTTCCTGTTTCAAAGCAGGTATTTTTCAGCTTTTAAAACAAAATAGTTTCCTAATGATACAATATCATATCGCTATGTCACATCTCGAAGCTTTAAACTTTTCCAGCACCCCGTACCCGTCACCTACATCTCGCATTTCCGCATGAAGTTTCCTAATGCGACTGACATCAGGAATAAATTGTGGCATTCTTCTGCACTTTGTTGGATTACTTGACAAAAAAAAAACAACAAAAAAAACAAAACTGTTTTTACCATCTTAATGCCTACAGCTAGCTCAGGTGGCCCTTAAAGGTTCCATGGATGTGTAAGCAACAGAGCTTATTTCCATTTTCTTTACTGTAGCAGTCATTAACCCTCTAAATATAATGAGCAACATCATGCCGAGACAACGCATAATGACTCATCCCATCCCCCTTTTAAAGAATAATACAAAATGTGTTCTACCAGCTCTTTCTCTGTCTCGCCCCTCGAGCTAATGTTCGGTTGTGTCTAATCAATGGCAGGGCCATAGTAATTTGGTTCGATTGAGATCCCCCTAGGATGAAAACATCATTAGTGTGAAAAGAGGAATATATGAAAAAGACAGATCAGATGTAAAAGTGTTCTTAATTTCGCATCCCACCGGGGAAACGGTCGTACGTAGCGGCGCTGATGATAATTGGGGGTTTGTTGATAATAGCATCATGTCTCTTTCTCTACATATGTAAAAAGCGCAATTTGCATGCATCACATGACGCCGTTAAATTGATGAATTAATAATAGTAGTAATGGTTCTTTTCCTTCAGTCTGGCACATATGCGCTCTCGCATTTCTTCCTGCTCATGTTAATTTCTCATTCATCTCCCTCTCTGTGCCTTTTCCCTCCAGACGAATTTAACCCTGAAGTTCCCAAACTGGAGAAAAGCGTCAGCGGCAGTAGCCCATCACGTGACCGCCTTCTTCTCACCGTGGCGATGCTGCTCCTGTCCGCTGTCCTGTTGTCCTAGCGACTGTCGCCGTGAGCAACTCTTCATGCATAGCTGGACCGCCTTGTCCAAAGGGCTTTGTATCCACCAAGTTGTTGACATGAACGCTGGCAGAAACACAATAGAGAATCGAGTAGAGGTGAAAGCAGCACCGCAATCCAATGGACGCAACAAGATTTCTTTTAAGTGAACTTAACAGGAGTTAAAATAAAAAGGAGAGGCCTTTTCGCTGTCATAGTTACACTAGTGTGTTTTGACACTCCATGCGTTGTAGGACATCGATGTCATATGAATACCACAGCATTTCATGCATGTGTGTTTGCCACAAAATGGAGAGCACAACCCCAGCCTACATTCAGAATCTGACTTTCTGTGCTGCTGTCATGCCTGGCCGCCGACAGGTGAGAGAGGAAGTGGACTTGTTGTGAGCGGGATGTGGACTACACACGCTTACTGTAGCATGGACATCAAGAACAACCCGGGAGTTCAAGATGCACGGTCCTCAGCCGACGAAAGCGAGTGGATTTTTAGGCCTTTGGAACCACGGACCAAGTACGCTCGCCTTAGATGTAGTAAAGAGCGAGATGGACCGTACTGATCTTACCTGGGCTATACATGCAGTGTTTATCAGTCAGTGATGAGAGCTACTTTCTTTGTCTTAGACTTGGAATGTTTTCACACTGGCGAGGGAAAGTCAGGGGTGGTTCTTTTGACGATACCTGCAGGCCTTTCAAGAATCCATTTTCTCCAGACATCAAAAGTACCCCCGACTCTGTGATAGATGCAGATGCAAAGCCTGCATTTCTTACCAGATAGCGAGTGCCCTCTTAAACCTGGTCCTTTGTCTGCATTTCCTGCCTTCACACTTTAACTACTCAAGAAAAAATCCAGACTTTGAACTAGTAATTTAACAGCACTTAAATTCTGCAAATGTGTGTTTAGTTCCGACACATTTACCTTCAGCACTTGGCGTATATTTTCCAGATGTCAAACCTTTCTCCTTGTGGCAAACAGCCGAGTCGTCCAGAATTTACGATTCTTAAAAACCTCCCTCAGCAGCAAGTTCCCCTTTGAATGCCAGACAACCTGTTCCCATCCAATCATTGCTGATGGCCATTACAGCAGTCACGGTCACCATGGAAACCACCCCATACAGTCGCCAGAGCGCGGCAGGTGCCTGAGGAGGACGTGTGCTTTGAGTGCCGCCACTTTGTTACAAAACAAACAAATAAACAAGCAAACAAACAAAAAAAAACCACATGTGAATGTTCAAATTAAAGAGAAGCTCACTTTTTTTTTATATTGTTATACAGGACATCGTAGGCTGGCATTAATCGGATTATAAAGGTGTGCTTTCATAATTTATTTACTTTCCGAATGTATTTATTTTAATAATAAGCTATATTATTTATCTACCTATTATTTATCAGTGTGCTTTTGTAGGCCTTTGCTCGATAAGCTATTGTGCCGTTTTTTTTAATTCTTTTTTTTGAAACAGTGGACTGTTTACTGCAGCATTTTGCTTGTGTAGATAAATAGTCAGATGTAGGCGAGCCTGACAAAAAGAATGGAGGGTTCTGGTGATGACTAATCGCTGGGGTTACAAGCTGAGCGACCCCGCTCTCGTGTAACAGATAGACCGCTAACCGGAGCACGTCATGAACCAACTGCAATGCACAGACAGAGCCGATGGAAGGGCAGAATTCCTCAATTGCTGCACTTCCAAAACAAAGGAGTCTGCGTCGTAATGTATATTAATAATAAATGCCGGTAATGGAATGTGGGCGTGAGTGTGTGTTTCTGTATGGGAGTGTGCAAGAGGCAAAAGAAAAAAAAAAACAAAAGCATATTTCTGCACATGCGTGTGTGTGTGCGTACATATGTTAGAATGTGTTCGTCCGCGCTTCTCAAGTATGTGGCGTTTCGTACCCATTAGGGAGTCATTTGTAGGGTCAGAATATGCAAGCGTGTGTGAGAGAGAGCGCTCCTCTGTAATGTCACGTGGGCTTCGGGAAGCAGAAGAAAAGCATTTACTGATGTTGAAGACAACCACAAGAAATGTGTTTACCTTTGACAAGAATGAATTAAAAAAAAATGAAAAAAAAAAAACAACTGTAAATTGATCCAAGAATGATTAAAAAAAATGGCAATTAAAGTCTTTTTTGCAAGTTTACTTTTGTGTATTACTTCATGGATGCTATGCAAACTGACGGACACAAGATGCACCCTTCTCTGTCTGCTCCTTTCTTACCTGGGCAGTGACTCCCTCACCTTCACTCTCCGTGCACTCACTTGTGTTTGTTTTATCTGGAGCACTGCTTGATAGGCAGAGCTCTCCCCCTTTCTCTCACACACCCCTTTTGGATGTGTTGGCTGTGAGCAGGCCTGTAAACAGACAGCACCCTTGCTGTAAAACCATCACCGTTCCTCACGGGGCCAGTCCTTACAGCGCCCCACTTCTGTTTCAGGAACACTTTGTCTGCCATAAAACATAATGACAGGGTGGAAGGGAGGGAGGGGGGAGTCACAGCTCTGCATCTCACACTCTATCCATTTCTATCTCCCAGGAAAAAAAAGAGGGGGAAAAAAACACCTTGCAAGCCATTCATGTCTCCACAAATCTGCCTCTCCGCATAGCACTCCTTTACCTTTGCCCCTGTCAGCTTCAGTCTAATCTCTGCACGCGAGACAGAGAGGCTGACAATAGATTGGGACGCACGTCTCTGATGCACTAATGTCCATGTCAAATGGGACACGGGATGCAGATAAGATTTTGTCTTTGATGCTGTACGCATCAGGCCTGATGTCACATGAGAGAGAAGAGAGAAAGAAGTGGAGCAGATTCGACTGTCGGCTGTCAGATTCTCTTTTGCAGACTGGGTCAGAGCGTGTGTGTGCTTATGCCAAGAACACTTTTAAACTTATTTACTTGTGTGATTGACAACTGAGTCGTTCTCAACCAAACAGGTCACAGTGAAGTGATGGTATCTATTAATATCTGCTTCACACCTGCCGTGCGGGAGCCACTTCTGATTCCGTCTGACATTTATGGGTTTAGCTGAAAGACTGTTAATTATCGAATCTTACTTAAAGGTTTGAACTTGCACATAAACACTTTAGGATACGGGGGTAGAGGACAGGTTTTAGCTTTTGCTTCAGGGCCTGAGTTGACAACTTGAAGTATAATATTGCAGAAAGTTGGCCTGCTTAGATTTTGGCAGTGAGGCTCTCTGTGGTTAGTTATGTAAAGTAATTAACACTGTCATATCAGCACCCTAATTTGAGGTCTTGACAAGCTTATGCTTGGCCTGTGCCCACATGAAACATTAATTGATCTGCTTACTATTCAAATGAGAGGATCATGAGTGGTTTCACAATGTCTCCCATCTTCCAGAATCTCCCATTCCCACGAAACAAGAGATCTAAGAAGAGCTCTGTCCAGACTCTAACTAAGGAAGACATTCCATTAGCGAGAGGAGATGACCTCTCCGCCGCTTTGGAAGCATGTTATCGTTTTTTGAATCTTTTACTGTGAGATAAGCCATCTGTAGCATGGGCAGGCCTGCGCTGTCGAGAAGAATTCCCCTGACGAGCTGCACCGTCTGGACACAAACAATGAAGCAGATGCCGTCTCCTCAGATAACTTGTTGTAGTCCAGGACATCTCCGAGACAATCTCCGAGACTAGGGCTGCCTGAAAGTTTTCCATTGAAACATGTGTTTTAAGGTTGTAAAAATGAGTTGTGGCTCACTCAAATGCCTCTGGATAGAAAATGATGTGACAAAATACAGGTTTCAGTTATGGAATCATGTGGATGTTTTTTTGTCCAAAGGTTTATTACCAACATGATCGCACACCTGGATCATTGCTGTCCAGCAAATGTTTAATGCATGTGGGCCAAACTTCTGCATGTATGACAACTGCACATTAAAGAGAATGAACGCAGAAACTAATGGTGGCTGCTCACCTCGCAGTCTGCTTTCTGTTGAGCGCAGCGTGGATATGTGATATTTATTTAAATTGAATTGCTTTGCCATACAGACCAGCTGCCAAGTTTATCTCTGTGCTCTTGTTCTCGTCGCTCGGAGCCTGTGAACACGTTTAATACATTCTCTCTTTTCACTTTTCTGCCTTCGGCGGCTCCCCTGCCTTTTCTTTTTTTCCCCTTTTTTTTCCCAGATTATTTCTGACCTGGAGGGTTTTATCTTTTCAATTCCTAATGCATATTTTTTTTTATTTTACTTTAAGGTGGTATATGCCCAGCATATGTACACATATTTACGTGTAACAAGTGTCTTTCAATTTCATTTGCTCAGGAGTTCCAGCAACAAAAATATGGTGACATAAGGAATGATAACAGACAGCGGATGTTACCGCCTAATCTACTTTCCACCCGTAGGGGTCGCCAAAGCTTTCCTTTAATCTGTTTGCAGGGGAAACTGCAGCAGTGAGACGTATAGAGGACATCTGCAAAACAGCTTAACTGTAAATTTGTTTACCTGTGGGCTGAAAATTGCATTGAGAAAAATAATGAAAGAATTCATTTCGTGTTATGTGGCATGGGTACCCTGAATATAGTTTACTCCACCCAAACCCCATTTAAGCAGCTCTGAATGCAGGTCATAAACTGCTGAAATTCTGTGGGACTAAAATTAAATATCTCCCTAAAGTCACTCGGGGAGATAAATGTGCAATCATTGTAGCCCGTGTTGGATGCTCAGGGACTTTAAAAATATGATGAGTCAGCGGGGAGAGTTGGGGAAAAATAAAGCAGGCTTTTATCAAAGGCAATATGAGGCAAAATCACTTTGGGAACCACTAACATTTGCTCTAGACGATGAGGATTAATAGCTCAAGGATGACAGATTAAGAATAAAATTATTTCCGTGTCAAACAGACTTTATGAAAATGTCACCTATTGCGATATTACTTGGGTAATCTAAATTTACCCTTGATCTGACCTATGATATCGTTTCAATTCACTTCGTTTTCTGCCGCTTATCTGGGTCCGGGTCGCGGGGGCAACAGCCTGAGCATGGAGATCCAGACGCTCCTCTCCCCAGCCACTTACACCAATTCCTCCGAGACGTTCCCAAGGCAGCCGAGAGATATAATCTCTCCAGTGTGTCCTTGGTCTGGCCCGGGTCTCCTCCCGGGTGGCCATGCCCGATACACCTCCACAGGGAGACGTCCAGGAGGCATCCTGACCAGATGCCCGAACCACCTCAACTGGCTCCTCTCAACACGGAGGAGCAGCAGCTCTACTCTGAGCCTCTCCCGGATGTCCGAGCTCCTCACCCTATCTCTAAGGCTGAGCCCAGCCACCCTGCGAAGGAAGCTCATTTCGGCCACTTGTATTCGCGATCTCATTCTTTCGGTCGCTACCCAGAGCTCATGGACATAGGTGAGAATTGGGACGTAGATTGACTGGTAAATTGAAAGCTTTGCCTTCTGGCTCAGCTCTCGCTTCACCACAACAGACCTCTTCAGCGTCCGCATCACTGCCGACGCTGCACCAATCTGTCTGTCAATCTCCCGTTCCATTTTCCCCTCATTCGTGAAAAAGACCCCGAGATACTTGAACTCCTCCACTTGGGGAAGCGACTCTCCCCCGACCCAGAGTGGGCAATCCACCCTTTTCCGGCTAAGAACCATGGCCTCAGATTTAGAGGTCCTGAT
>KV751318.1:5650755-5664351 GCA_001698575.1 Mola mola | reverse complement strand
CTCCAGGTCTCGCTGTCATTGCCCACATGAGCATTGAAGTCTCCTAGTAGGACAATGGAGTCCCCAGTAGGGGCACTCTCCAGTACCTTTTCCAAGGACTCCAAAAAGGGTGGGTACTCTGAACTGCTATTTGGCGCATAGGCGCAAACCACAGTCAGGACCCGTTCTCAAACCCGAAGGTGCAGGGAAGCAACCCTTTCGTACAATGGGGAAAAACTCCAACACATTGGCTGAGAACCGGGGAGCTATTAATAATCCCATACCTGCTCTCCACCTCTCGCCTGGGACAACTCCAGCATAGAAAAAAGTCCAACCTCTCTCAAGAAGACTGGTTCCAGAACCTGAACTATGCGTTGAAGTTAGGCCGACTATATCTAGCTGGTATCTCTCAACCTCTTGCACAAGCTCAGGTTCCTTCCCCACCAGAGAGGTAACGTTCCATGTTCCAATAGCCAGCTTCAGCAACTGGGGATCGGACCAAGGCCCCTGTCTTTGGCTGCCACCGAGCCGCATAGCACTGGACCTCTACGGCTCCTCCTGTGGGTGGTGGGCCCACATGAGGACGGACCCATGTCTCCTTTTCGGGCTGAGCCTGACCGGACCCCATGGACAAAGGCCCGGCCATCAGGCGCTCGCCTACGGACCTCCTCCCCAGGCTTGGCTCCAGGGCGGAGTCCAGGTATCCCTCCGGGCAGGGCACACAAGTCCTTGTTTGTCACCATCATAGAAGTCTTTCGAACGCTTTGTCTGGCCCCTCACCTAGGACCAATTTGCCTTGGGTGACCCTACCAGGGGCATACAGCCCCTGACAACATGGCTCCTAGGATCATTAGGGCACCCAAACCCCTCCACCACGGTAAGGTGGCGGTTCCTGGAGGGGCTGACCTATGATTACTGTGGACAAATTTCTCTGTGTTATTTTTCTGTTCTTTTAACATTGGCCAAAGACCGAAGGTTAACATGTACAGTATGAACAGCTGTAGCCACAGAAGATGATCCCGTCTTCAGTATTTCTTCTGAAAGCAACTTGTTTGAGTTTAAGTTCTACACTGACTAAAGGAAAATAGATTTTATTAGCTGATTCAATCATAATTACGACTTCATAGAATTTGTTTACCATCAGGAAAACAGCAGCACTACATATATCTAAATACAATATTTTAGAGGAGCTTTAAAGGTTTAATGCTACAAAGTAAATAATCATCATTCCAAATGTATAAAGCTTAATGGTATTATCTTTGTTTAAGCAGTACAGAAAGAATATATTATTTTACCTACAGTATATAAGTGGTAAAATCTTTCACTAAGATTCTCAGTTAAAATATACTAAATTCCACATATTTCCTAAATTAACAGATTGTATTTTTCAACTTTGTGAATAATATATTCTGTGCAGATATTTTTCTCCTGAACAAAGCTGTGGACAGTTGACTTTCTGTGTGAGTGCAGAAAATACTTCTCACGCACGTCTTCAGAGAAGGAGAAAACGTTCCGATCATTTAATTAAATAAAAGCAACAAGACCACAATGTAAAGCATATGTTACTTCAGTATAATTACAGTAGCCTGCAGCATAACTGGGGAAATACATATAATATATATAACATAATTAGGAGGACAACCATTCCTGAGGGTTTTTTTTTGGCTCTTTTTGCATGAATCTTTAGTTTTTGTTTTATGTGCAAATTATAACATACTACATGTATTTCTTTTTATACTATTATGTATTATTTTATTTCTAATGTGGCTTCCTTCACCGTTACAGTATCATGCATTATTGCAATGATGCAATAATACAAGATGCAATACCATGTGATTGCATTTTACTATTATCTGGTCAAGGTAAACCTTATTTTACCTGGTAAAGTAAAAGTATATGTGCAAGTAATATTCGGAGACTTTTTATTTCCATTTTTAATCATGTGAGATGACTGATACCACCTCACATCTGCCTTTTTATGCTGGGGAGATTTTTGGAGGTGCCCTCAAATTTTGCATAAAATTCCACCCACCAAAGGCATTTCTAAAGTAAATATACTAGTATACCACTAGTTTTCTAAACAAACATCCTCCCATGCTATGTCAGCGCTGCATGAACCCTGCTGATCCCCTTTTCCACAGCTGCAGTTTGTTCCTGCTCACCTGACCGCAGGTGGGATCTCAGATGTCTGTCCTCTGGTGTCAAAGTATCCTAATGGGGCCGCTTCACATCTTCAAAGAAGTTTGGATTTGACTTGACAGTGTTATGTCTTGCCAGTCAACACTCCTCATCTGCAGAAGGAAACTGACCCAGGTAGAGGGTTTTAGCTGAGATGAGGTGAGAAGATTATTTGGGATCCAAAATGACACAATTTAAGCCTGTTGGCGTTACCTCCTGCAACAAAGACCATTTAAAGGATAAAAAAGGAGGTGATTTACTGGCAAAATGAGCGGGCAGCCAAAGTGGGAGTGTGATATCAGTTTTTACTTTATTATGGTTCATAGCTGCTGAGCTTATTCAAGCAGCACTAACCATTAGGAGGATCTGCAGGGTTGATGTGCAGCATCATTAATTGTCCCTTTTGAGCTGATAATTGTCCTTCAGAGCAACAAAATTCTCATTACAGTTTTGTGAAATCTGCTACAACAATGTGGCTTCCTTAAGAGAAAAACAAAAAAAAACATGCATTTATCGAATAGTCACAATGGACAGAAATTAAATCTTAACATCTAATTCTAAAATGGCAGCCCACTAATTAAAGATTCTATGAAGCAAGACTCTTTCGGACATGTTGCTAAGAGAGGAAGGAATATGTGAATGTGCATCTTAATTAGAACGGCGTTAAGCATCCTAGAGGGCTTTGCTTTTTGCACACATTAATTTGGGCTCTTGCCAGTCCTCTCCAGCTCAGTCGACTAATGTGTTGACAAGTGGAGGAAACTTATTGCAGAATATCAAACAGACCAGATTTGCAGCAGCCTCTAGTACTAAGAGCAACTGTGTGTGTGTGTGTGTGTGTGACAGTGTTTTGAATATTAACAAGGGCAGGATTTGAATGTGACCCTGGGCTAGAAAAAAATGGAGGTATGCATCAGAAAGATCTTATATCCTTAGTGGAGGCTTTCTGTATGTATTTACATTTCTAAACATATCATTTAAATACATTTTCTTTTTTTTTTTTGCATGTTTAATGTTATCTGTATTTTCCATTTAACGGGGTAAAGATTCTCATGAATTATAGACGACACATGTAAACTGTGCAGAGCGCTGCGCTATTCCATCGCAGAACGGAACATCCCAGCCATCTCCCGTGTGTGAGTATATTTGTGAATGCGCGATATCAGATCTGACTGCAGCTTCTTCTTTCCAGCATTGACACAGACCTCTCTCCAAATTGTGGAGAAAAAGTTGAAAATAGTCTGTGAATTTGTATTCAAACACAGAATGTGTGACAGCCTCACTAATTCCCGCCATGGGATAGCTCTCAACAGTAGTCCTTTAGCACCTCTCCAGTTTTCCTTTTTGTCAGGATCCGCTAGTCAGTTTGTCTTTATTTTTTTTTAGCTCGGTTTCCTGTTTTATTGCGAGAATGGGTTCATCGCTCCTCTGGCTTTGTCTTCCCACTTCGTAATTTGTGCCACCTGTGTCTTGTTTGTCTTCCTTCTCTCTCGTGTGTTTAAGCTGTGCTTCCCCTTCCTTCTGTGCCAGATCGTCTCTCCATTCATGCCAGTGTTCCAGCAGTTCCACGTGTTTGTTTGTAAGTGTATGGTCTTGTGCTTTCGTTGTTTGCCTGTCGTTTCAGACTGTCTGCCTGTTAGTCAACTGATTACCTGTGTACCGACCCTTGGCTTGATTAAACTGATTACAACTTTTTTTTCTCTTCATCCGGGTCTGCTTTTCGGAGTCCAGTTGTCTTAGCCTGACAACTTTAAGAAATGAAACAAAAATCTGCATATCATCACGTCGGTCGTTGGCTTTGCCACATTTTCTTGAATTCACTCTTTACATCTTGCAAACGTTGGCCTCTCATCATTTGTGTCTCTTCTTTGTACCAGTTCCTGTGACCCTTTCTAACCCGATTCTTCTTTTCAGACACTTCCCTCCCATCTCCATGCTTTCCCCTAATCGCCCCAACCCTCCTTTTCTTCTTTCTCTCTCTCCAGATTTAGCGCTAATCCCTCATTTCTGGTTGCTGCATCTGCAGAGCACTTAACAGCTGGAGACCTACTCACAAAAACACATGCAGTCATAGACCTGCTGTTTGCATGTGTGTGTGTGTGTGCACGTACATGTGCAGACACTTTTGGGCATCTGATCAAACTTAAGCCCATAGCTAACGCTTGTCCCCCCTCCCCAAAAAAGTGACATTATGTCAGGCTGAGCGATCCAGGATGTTGCAGACTGACACAAATGAGTATCAAAGGAAACGGATAAGACTGAAGTTTACAGAAGCGAGCCAAAACAGCGCATCTCATCTGGCTTGTGAGAATGTCGTTAAAAGGAAATCCAGTCAAATGATGACTTGCTGTATTACGAAAAAAGCTTTTGATTTCTCACTTTTGATTTGTGACTCCAAACTGCTCTCTATAAACAGAACAGCTGGCATACACATTTTTAAAACCGTCATAAGATAAATTCTGTCTCTGTTGCTCTTTCATTTGAAAAAAGAGGCTTACTATCGGCAAAACGTCCATAAATAAATAAAAAAAAATGTATGCTTCGTGCAATCGTGGCCAAAATGAGGGACTGACCACCATAGCTGAGCCACTTTTTCCTTACAAACAAAATCTGCTACAAACTAAATGTGTGAACAAAAGTGCAAAAATATCATATAAAAATTGTATTGCGTAATCCATGGGATTTCTTGGCCAAACTGCAGGTTGGTTGTCATCACCAATTTTTCGCGTTTTGTCTGCTGAACTCCTCAGCACGATGACAAATCTCTGATATGAAGGGGTATTTCATTAAAAGGTAACGCATGTTGCTCTTCCTGACTGTATTTCGTACCTCGTGTGAGCATGTGTCAAAACCACTTAGTTCAACCTCCTGGCTCAGATGTCACAAGGTATCTAAACTCACTCCCCACAGGGAATGTTTTCCCAAATGCCATACTGACAAAGTAATTTTGCAAAATGACTTTCAGTTTCAGGTTGTTTTTTTTCCTGTGTTTTTTGCCTTTGATGCAAACTGAGACCGACATGTTGTGCGAGTTATAAATACACATTCAATAGGAAGCAGAAATATGGGATCCAAATTCATGAAAAAATCCACTTTTCATTTAAAAAAAAAATGCATATATATATAGGATTCTGTGTTTTCATCACGCGTTATCGACACCTCAAACAAAAGACCAAACAAAAAAAACTTTTCAAGCATAAATAATACTTGAGGCAGAAGCCAAATCCCTGTTCACAGCACATAAGACTTGTGTGAGAGTCACATTACAGCAGCAGCCTGCAGAGTGTTAATGGACACAATGATTGGTAACACTTGTTAACAGGCATTGGTGAAAGAAGTGACAGACCAGAGTGACATCTCATTGCTAGAATCTAACAATGTGTGGAAATGCCCACGTTAAAGGACATTTTTAAGAATCAGTCATCTGATCATAAAGTAACATGTTATGTATAGTATTAACAGAGTGTATAAGAGCGCCTGTGGATGTGGCGTTTGCACGCAGTGTTCACTGCACATATTGCCTGTCCACCCGTCAAATTAAAGTATTTTTTCCGTTGGCTCGAAGCCAGCAGAGGTCTAGCCTTTAACAAGCCACACGTGCTTCATCGAACCCTGGGCGTTATATCTATGAGGTTCAGCAAACAGTGAGGGAGGCTGCAGCTGAAATGAAGAATGACTTTTCTTTAAACTTTAAACAGCCACCTCAAAGCTTAACTACAGCGCGCTGCCTGACTAGAGCACATATATAACTCACAGTTTTACACTTTGGAAAGATGGATCCACTCCAACGTCTTTCTTTTTGGCAGGCAATCTAACAAATTAAAGATGAAAGTGTGTATGTGTTTGTGTGTGTAAGTCTGATTGTTGAATTGTGCATGAGCATATGACAAATGTCGAGGGGTCTGTCCAGGCAAGGTTTACGTGGGTGGGACGGTCATTCTGTAGGCCCCTAATCCCACCTTCAGCCATCCATCTTCGGTGTAATTTCATTGTGAATGGGAACAAAGCTACAGCCGCCCAGCCTACCATCAGAAAGGCTGCTCAGGCTTAACTATTTCTCCTTCAACCCTAACAGTGTCAGTAATGCAGCTGTATGTGTGTGTGTGTTGTGGCAACACAGTGGTTATGAAATTGTCGAACATAGAAATTATAGAGACGTTAAAAGGTTTTTCAATAACATGCAAGCATGTGGTGTTTAATTATAACTCTGTATCAAATAAAGTGTATGCACAGGAAGCATGGAGAGTCATTCTTCACCCACTCGAAAAACCTAGTTAGAAAATTCAACATTTACAACATGAACCTTAAAATGACAGAATCTGTCCGTTTGAAATCTCTATTGAAAAAAGAACAAAACATGAAATATGTTTTGAAATAGGTTTTTCCATTCTTAAAAACTAGGAGAAAGGATGGTTTACATATGGAATTCGTTGAAGGTAAAATGACTTGGCTGCACCCCCCACCACCAAGATGCAGCCCCTATGACCACTTTCACAAACGTGTATGATGTATAGCTGGCGTGTTTTTTAGACACAGCTCCGCCAAAAATCTCCACGAGCCATGAGTTAATCCTAACAGGAAGTCAGGCATTTTGATCAATGAACTCCCCCTTGTTTGGATCAAGTCACCTTCAGATTTGGTTATTTGGGCAAACTTAACTACATCTGGATCAAAAGTTACTAAAAGCCTGGTATTTTTTTTTTTTTATACTTTCTTTGTATCCTCACTGTTCAATAGATATGTGCTACAATTTCTGGGCACATTAGACATTGATCAGCTTATCGGTTAAAGCAGAAGGAAGGCCCTGACGAGCTTAATCTGTCTGTGGCTATCCCAGCCTGGCTTGCCTGTCTGTACGGTCAGAGGTCACAGGATGTTTTAGTGCCACATGCATATTAACACTCAGAGGGGTTGTAAACCTCAATCCCTCCCATGGAGCACTGAAAAAGCTAAAAGACTTTTTAAATCACTTTTATTTATCCTTTCGGGAGCACTGGGTTGTGAGTACTCTTTGAAAAGAGCGTGTTTATGTGGAGGCAGCAAAGTTCTGGGGTGATGCAGAACATTACTGAGAACTTGTTTAACTGTTAGATTTCCCGTGACAAGGGTGTCTGCATTTTTTCACCTTTAAAGTCTCACATTCCCTCACAGGGGATTCCTATTACCCCATACAATAACATAAACTTGTCAAAGCTGTCAAATTAACTCTGATACCTTCATATAATTAGGAAAAGAAAGGCCTGGTTCCCATCACAAAGGATGGTGATTTCTTTTCCTTCTTTCCTTCTTTCAATCACTTGTTCCACCAGCAGCCATTGAGAGCAACTCTGAAAGCATTATCAACTTCTACGGTGAAAAGCCGCGATCTCAAAAGTAATTCTAAAGCTTAATTGATGCTAAAATGTTTTTGTTTCCCACAGTTTTGGCGCTCTCCAATGCATTCAACCTTTTCACGCCAAACATTTCGCTCTTATGGATGATAATGAGTATTTCGTATTCATTATATCTAAATCAAGCAGACTGTTAATGGAGAGAATGCGGCTCTGCTAGTTCATTTCCCCTTAAATGACCCAGAACAAACCTCGCATGCTGTGGTGCCAAGAACGGGTGTGAAAGGGTTAGGCTTATTGATGATTTCTAGGCGCAGCCTCAGTTTCTCCCCATGCCGCTAATGCTGCTAACCAACTGCACCCTATTAACGGGAGTTTTTCAGGTGAAACACCTGGATGTAGCAAAGGTGCTTGGACTTTTATCCATAACCAATAACTTTATATAAAGGAGTTCTGCAGTTGTGACCTCTGCCCATACATGGGGGAGGCTAAACCCTCTTAGACCATCAGGACGTGTTATGAAATACTGTTGATTTCACTGAGTGGGATCAACAAGAGGTAAATTTACAGGCACACACACACATACACACACACATCTGGAGCATTGTGTTAAAATGCTTTAAATCTATAAATGGTGATTGAAAGAGCGCATGAAGTAGATAAAGGATGAGTAAAATAGAATTACATGTGTGATGCGTCCGTGTCAGTGGGGGGGTTTGTTGGGATGTGTGTGTGTGTGTGTGTGTGTGTGTGTGTGTACATGCTCAAGGCAGTACTTATTCAACTGAATGAAAACAAGTCAGAACATGGTTACATGGTTCACCTGTCCTGACAGAGCCGTTACACAACCCCTACTTGGTCTAAAGCCATATCACAGTGGATCAGGAAAAAATACCCCCAACAACAACACTGGCTCTCTGCTGATATTTTCTATTTATTAGGATCATTTATATTATTATCACTTCCACTCTGACTCCAGTCTGGATGTGGCACGATAAAAATTAGTTTAGCATAGCGACTTTACATAACAAATAACCCTCTTTGCATGTGCCGTCGTGCATTGCTTGACCCTGCCTACAGAGATCCCCCGATGCCGTCCAATGCGGTTGGTTTTTGTGGAACATTTCAAGTTCATTAGTGGTGACTTGTGCTAGTACTTGTCAGACTTAATGGAATCGTTCCCAAACTTGATGACCAGTCGAAGAACACCAAATCATTTACAACAAGTGAGAAGGCGCTCAGTAGAGTCCATACCATGGCAAAATACCCTCAAATACCACTGCTAGGGTTTGTATCCGGTTAATGAAATTTACCCAGATCCAGGATAGGGATCTAGGTCAAATCTAACTTTTGGTCAGAGTAACTTTTGATTCATTGGCCAAGTCCTACAAAGGTTAGCCACACACTTGGTGATTATAGGCTTGATTTTGGGCCTGATTCCCCTAGTAAAAATCAAACATCTTTGATATTTACAATTTCAGGCCCAGCTGCCTCCAACAGAATAACCACAATAACCAAAGAGAGCGAGCTGACCGGGATGCGCCACCAACCGGATGTTGCGATATCCGTGGAATCACTACTGTGCAATCGTTCAAACAAGCTGCAGATGTTTGGTCTCATGGACTGGCCAAATCCTCTATCGTGTGCATTCGGAGGATTATAACGTCAAAACTAGAAATTAACGGTTAAAAATTGTCCTCATGTCTGTGGTCTTCCACCTTTTTAAAATGCGTTAAAATCAGAAAATTGTCTAGAGTGCAGCCAGTCTAAGACAACAAGCTTGACAGAAAGTTGTATTAGTTTTTTGTTGCTTCCATGTGTGACACTGGTCTAGATCCTAATTCAGGATCCTGATGTGGTTCTCTTGTAAAATTCAAAGCAATATACATAGAAAACACACCGGTGGCTGATTTCCCATTGAAAAGATAAAATCTCCCAAGTTCAATGTGAGGGCTCATTTCGCAAGTTCCGCTACAAAGCAGCATTGCCAGACAACCTTTAGAAGTTCAGTGTCTCAACATATTCTCATGAACAGCTCTGATACATGCTAAGAAAATGTATGCATAATGTTTGTGTGTCTTTGTTTTTACAAATGACTAGTTACTACATGTTCAGCTGCACACACGACTGATTGCCGCTGATATGCAATTCTCTGTAGAGCACAAACATGTCAGCTTGGCATTGTGTCAGATAACCTCTTAAAACACTGTTAATGCATAGTGGCATTAATGCCAGTTTTGCCTGCTCTTCTAAAGTTTACATTAAAAATGTCATGAATATGTTATTGGCTTGGTTATGATCTTTATTACTGTGAATCTGAACTAACTTTTTCAGATGGTACTTGGCACTCCATGTAAATTTACATCCTCGCTCCAAACAACACACTCTGTTTCATCTAGAACAGCAATGCATTAATAGCAGATCACCAGAAAGTATGGTGTATCAAAGGTTCATAGCACCCACTACCCCAGTGGCCAACATGGACTGGATGCAATGATTAATCCTTCCTTAATGCGATTTTTCACTGGAACAGTGAAATTTGCCAAATAGCAGTAAGGTGAATTAGAGCACCAGACTGTGCTGGGGCCCCTCAGATCGCCTGAGATGAATAGCTTACTATACTGCACTAATGCTTGCTTGATACCCATTGGTGGAAACACAAATGAGGGCACATCATCCCAGAAAGTATCCATATGTATCAGCATACCAAGAGGTCCCAGAGAGGCTGCAAACAGACCATCCAGCTGCTGCACCAGTTGTGTAGTAAACACAGCAAGGATTAGCCCCTGCTCTTAAGCTGGCAGATAATGATTAAAAATGGCCTGGGGTCAGGGGTTGATTGCATGTGTCCTCTATTGTGAGCGGCATAATGTATTCCCCGTGTCCTGTCTGCGTTCAGAAATAGAAAGACCTCTTGCCCGGGTCAGCCCATGAGTATCTGCCATCAACACCACAGCTGCCAGTCTCAGAGAGGTGTTTTAGAAGCAAAAAATAATGAACTAACACCACAGGCTGTATAATAAATAGTGGGCAGGAAATCAGTGTGGGTGACTACGGCTGTTGTCCTCTTGGCAGCGCCTCACTGCGCCCAGCTAGTCCAGAAATGGGCAAAGAGGTACAGTGGGTGGAGCTGAGGAGAGCCAGTTTTACAGTTTTACAAACAGTTTTTTAAAAAAACTCCCCTTGTGGTGGGCTGCGGTATAGGTTAGAAACTGACATGTATCAAACTAAAAAAAAATCCCAAAAAAATTCCCATTGGTGGTTTCTTTCATTCAGCAGCTGCTGATGTATGTTCAGGTGTGCGTTTTTTTTTTTTTTTCCTGATCTCTTTGGTTTTAATTAATTATTTGATGCTATAAAAACTGAGAAACATCTTGCTTGAGATTGGGCAGACGGGTGCATGTGCAGTTCCACTGAGCAGTCGCTACTGCACAGACTCCGGCTCCAAACGATGTCACCAGCGTAAGATGGCAGAACTTGTATCTGGAATATTTTGGCAGGGTTTAAGAATGAATGAATGAAAAACATAGCTAACACATCTTCAGGTCGTTGTATCATCACAAAATAGGTAGAACTCACGGTGTACTGGAGTACATAAATATAAATAAATATTGATTAAACAAGCTCTCCTGTTTTCTTTTCCAGGCTTTGGAGACAAAATTTGCAAGACTAAAGACATCAAAATTAAGCAACCATTACAGCTTTTGTTCATCTGAACACCACAATACATCAGAGTATTGTGGAGCAATTTCATAGAACGATATCGCTCTTAAATTAACATATTTAGTACAATACAATGGAGTGATGATGCATCACCAATCCTTATATTCAATTATTTATCTATTTATTTGTAGAGGAACCATTTGTTGTAGGCTGTAAACATGTTAATTATCTGCTGTAAAGTTGGGCACTTTTAACTTGGGGTCTTATTTGACTCACTTTTGGAGCCGGCCTAATGTTGACTTTTAAGAAACAGCAGCTTATTGCGCTTGCATGCAGGACTTAATCTCTTGTCCCCAAGAGGTTGGCACTTGGCTAAAACATGCAATGCACTTCACATGCCTTAGCAAACAGGCACACAAGACTCCTGTACAGTACAGCACATCATTTACACATTACTCCCACTTTCAAAATGAGAAAATGACAGCGTGACATCAGGCACTTGTAACCTCTGGATAAAGGGTTTGATTCTTATCAAGTCATCAAATATTGAAATATTAGGTAATATTTCAACATCAACAAACAGGAAAAAAATTATCTCTCCCTGCGGTGGCAGCATCAGCAATGTTAATTTCATATAATCCCAATGAAAGTTTTCTTCTTGAGAGCACAGAGGAATTGTGAAACGATATAGTAAATGCTGATGATAGAAAGCAAGATTTTTCTGCTACAGTGACTCATATTATCATATGTGTATAAAAAGAAATCATGTTAAAGGCTTAAGATGATTCAATTCATAAATTTAGGTTTGTTATTCAACCACATTTTCTTAGTATCAAGCTTTTGTTTGTTCTTAAAGTGCTTTTCGAGTGGTTATATTAGTGTTGCAATCCTATCATTAACACTGACAGATTTCTTTTCAATCTATTGCTGCCAGCATTTCGTTACCTAACCTTCTCAGTATTCTGACCTTTACCAGGGAATTTATTTTCTGAGAACCTTCACTTCAGTTTTGGATTAGAAAATTCTAACTGCTTAGAACAGTCCTGTTCTATTAATCAATTGCGAAACCGTGCAAGCATGAGACACGTTTCTGCATGTTTCTATAGGTGCGTCGGTGCAGAAAACTATTGATTCAGCTGTGATTCAGTATGTTCGGATAAACTTGAAACTGTAATGCGTTGTTTGTTTAGGTGCTGAACACCTCTGGAGTGCTAAGACCAGTCAATCCTGTTTGCCCAAAACAAAAACAACCCCAGCTCGAGGTCAGCTCGGCTTTTTCTCTGTGATGTGTGGATGCGGCGTTCCAAATGAACCCATGGATGTGTCGACATGCTATCCCATTAGCTGTTGTGATTTGATCAATACCGCTTTGTCTGTGTTGGCTTAAAATCAAACATGAAAGTCCATTTTTGACCTTGGGTATCTGACATAAATACCATCCTCTGATGCATTTCCATGGCGATGATCATGTGTGTAACTGTGTGGTGTGCATGCTCAACTAAGAGCATAGTAGATATTACATAGTTAATGTGGCTACGTTTGCATGCTCATATTTACCTCAGAGCATTACATGCATCAGTACCTCAGGGGTCCACTTGAGTTTTCTTTATTTTGTTTATATAATATATTTTGCATTTGTTCTAATGTATTATGACCCCAATGAGTAATGACATGATGAATGGGTCCAAAAGGTGAACAACATAACACTTCTGCAACGGCAGTGTCGAAAAAACAAAGTGAGCTCTTTGTACACTCTGTCATGTCGTGTCAGTTTCTTTAGCAAAATCATACATGACTCGTCTCGCACTCCGTTCGCACTAAGAAGAGCTTTCCCTGCACAAACATGTTTTTTTTATTAAAAGCGTCTTCACTTAGGGGAGACAGTAGGGGAGCATGCATATTCATGATGGATGCATGCATGTATTGTCATGTTACGGATACAGACAATGGAGCATAGGCCATGAACCATACCCTGGGCGAATGGCTAAGAGCTTCTACACAGTAACACAAGTGCATGATGCTGGGTGGTGAGGCTGCACAAGAGGCCCTGCGGAAAGATGGATTTTGACGATAATGGATATAAAGGGCCAACAGTAGAATGCAGCCTGTGTAAGAATGATAGCTGAGAGTCAAGCCATTTTCGGAGGGCAGATCCATAATGCAGAAATCCCAAGTGGCAGCACCTGCCTGCTTACACAGGCAACGACACACACGTTTTTTTTGGGGTTTTTTTTTCTGTAGTGCACACACACACACACACACACACACACAGCAGAGGCAGTTGATGTGGTGGTGTGAGGTGCAGAGTGGGGCCTCTTTTGGGCAAGGGTCTTTGTTCCTCTTTCATGGACTCTGCTTCCCTCTGATGATGTGCCCATTGTCCCTGCTTCCAGTGGACCTGCACCATTCAGGCGTGCTGATAAAGCCCCCTTTCACAAACCCAAAG
>KV751318.1:5639014-5650713 GCA_001698575.1 Mola mola | reverse complement strand
AAGGCATTGATGGAAGTGTGGAAAGGCAAAGGAGATACGACGGAGAAAAATGCAGTGAGGGTTAAAGACAGTGACGAAAGGGTTGTGACAGGAGAAGGAATTTTGCAGCCTTGAGCAAGACTAAACTGGACTAAACAGGCAGAATGTGAGAAAAATAAAGGTATAAAGCAATAAATGCATCGGCAAGAAGTATTTCAAAGTGGATGAAAAATTATTTATGTTTTCACTGGCTTCCCTCAGCGACTCCTCAGCTGCTGATCTGAGATTGCCATCAAACCAACAGAAGCTCCTGTTTCTCCAATTGATTTTCCAGCCTGTTGAATCACACAGCGTACATCCAAAACCCAGCAGATATCTAACCGTTTTTCATCCCTGAACTTTGAGGAACCACCCTTATTGCTGAGATGAATGCCTGACTTGCAATGCTCTTGGCTGCATTTTAGCAAAACACCACTTACGTAATATGTTGCAGATTTATTTTTTCATTGTTTGTAACCATGGAAGTGAACTACACATGGCCTTTTTTTTTCTTGCTTGTCAAAGAGGAGGAGGAGGACGAAGGAAGGAGGGAGAGGCAAAAAAGTGACTGCAGCCGCTGTCATGCGGAGCCTGAGGGGATGCTGCAGACAATGTCACGCTGTGTTCAGTAATACCAGCAGGGCTTGGCCTTAAGGCAGCCTCTCCCCTTTCTCCTCTGCAGGATTGGGACATGGGTGAGTGGTGAGCACTCATCTCCGTCATGTGATTTGAGCCAGCCAGCTCGCTACGCACCGTGCACACAGGGAAAACACAAGCAGAAAGCATTCAGAAGTGGTAAACAGTAGCCAAGTGCCTCAGGAAGACATGGGTTGGGGCCACAGTCCGTGGAGGGATAAGGAAGGAGCGAAGGCAGCTGGTGACTTCAGAAGGTTAATAATCCAGTCGCCTTTCTGACTAAATACAAGATAGAAAAATAACAGACGGGAGCCGAGGAAGAGCTATTAAAGCAGATTTCCTCCTCAGATTTAATGAGATCTTTCACCCAGGAAAGTCCATTAATCTGCCCTGAAAAGTAATAATCTAAAAATAGTTCCTCTAACGATGAGAAAGTGTCAAATAGATTCTGCATGTACTATTTTTGGATAAACCCTCGTGACGTGATGCAGCACAGCGGGGGTGGTCATCATGATATAATCTGCACTGAGCCTGTCCAAAATGTTACGCATCCAAATGGAGTAGGTTGGACTGAGGCGTCACGCATTAACATGTATAAACACCCTTGTTGTGTGAAACGTACTCTGAGAAAAAGCTTCGTCAACGCATCAGATGACATCAAATTCCCTTCAAGATACTGCAAAACATAAATCACCCAGTGACTCACTTTGACAACACTCTCATTTGGACTTTTTTAAAGCTTCAACGTTCACCGCATCTCTGAGAGAAAGCGAACAAATTGCTTCGCACGTTGACATCGGCGGGAGCGTGAAGCAGCCTGGTGCGTCACACAGTTAAAGGTCAAAAATAAAAAGTTTTGAAAAGTTAATAATATTCACCAATGACCACAAAGCACTGCGAAACAACCCCCAAGGGCGCGTTCACTGTGCCAAATCGATGAGGCATTTCAGAGGTGAGGTGTTCATAGAGGTTGAATTCCCTTCCTGTTGATTAATCCCAGTGATGCAACTGTTACGTGCTTGATTTCTCATAAAATCGTGCGTGTGTGAATGTGTGCAAGGTCATTTAGAAGGCCAGATTAGATTTAATAGAGCTCAGCAATTAAGTAAGCAAGCAGACCCACTAAATGAGCATTTTGCATAAAGCCTTACACAAACAGACATTCCCATCTGAACAAACCCCCTGTCGCTCGGGTAAAAATATCCGTTTTGTGAACGGAGAGTGGCTGCAGATCCATAGGCTGTGTTGATAATTACAGGCAGAACCGAAGGGGAGACAGGAAGCGATGAAACTGAGCGGAGAAGCAAAACCACAGGAGGATGTGTTGAGGACTTCCATGCGCACAGCAACAGGCGGTTGGACAAAACAACATGAAGAGAGAAAACGAGTATTTTAGAGTGAGGAGAGACAAGGGATTAAATGGAGTGTGAAGGGAAATAAAAGAGGAAGACAGCATGGGGGACCTCATGGTCTATGAGTCCAGTGACATTCAGTGTTACACCTGCGGGGGTGTAAGCTATTTGTATCTAAAATACAACATATATGACAAATAGGACCCATTGAAAGTGCGCTTGAATTAAAACACAAGACTGCAAAGATTAATGTGATTTGAGCAGGGGAGGTATGGAGAGGTACAGGAAGTAAGGGAAGGCAGCGGGAGCGGGACAGAGCAGGAGGAGTAGGTTAAGTACAAATTTGGAACCACACAAGCCAACCACACTCTGAAAGACTATAATTTTGATTTTCCCAGAATAGCCAGTAAACGGGGGAGAGAGGAGGGACGGAATAACATAAACTTTTTAGCAGCACGCAACACGCACAACAACAACACACTCCTCATGTCTCATACACATATTAACGTCATGTTTTTACAGGCGTGCATATGGGCGATCCACCACTGAACCCATATACACACACACACGCTGGTGAGGCTCTTAAAGTTACATGCACATTAAATAAAACTGTTTATCCAACTGGTAAATAGTGAAATCCTTTTTTTCTGTTGAGGTCCATTCGCTTTTAACGAGGGATAGATTCAACTCACTTTTCTGTACTGTAAAGTATGTATATTAGCTCAGTGAATTGACAAATGAACAACAACGTCCATCAACTAACAACCGTGAAGTTTAATTTAATTGTACAAAATCTAGAGGAACAAACATGTTTACAGGGGACTATTTCTTGGCCAATAGAGGTGATTTCATTCTTGCTTTTGAGGCTAGTGGATTTTGTGACAGTAGCTACAGTGCGGTGGTTTCAGACATGACTTTAGGGATTGGAGAGAAGAAAAAAGCAGAACTGTGAGATAGAGATGGGCCTTAAGCGACAACATGTAGAGATGGCAAATTTTCTGTCACTCCGTTAATTGAGAATTTATTTTGTTTAGAGATGATTGACTTGCAAAATATCATTTTTGGTGAGTTTTGTTTGATTTATGTCTCATTTCATCAAAGTTTTTTTACACTTCTGCTGGGGACAAAAGAGATCTTCACCTCTAAAGTGCTAATATGAGACCACATGGGTCAGGTTCAGTTAGTTAACTTGCTAACTTCAGTAGATACCTTTGCAACACAATTCAAAGACACTGTTGCTTATTCGCATTCTGTTGATTAAACTAAAATTATGGGCTCACAGATTGCAACTTTAAAGATGCTATGTGGAGTGAGGCTAATTGCTTGTCTCAACTCAAGAGTAAGATATCTGCTGTTTGCTGTATATAACTCCTCTTTAATGAAGAACATTTCAGCATATTATCTTGTGTCATATAATGACCATTTAACTCTTGATTCCACATGGAGCCCAAAATCTGAGTGTGCATAATTGATGTATAAGTTCAAATATGTGCACATACGCACGACCACTTAGCACACAGCTGTCCAGAGGATACGTCTTAGTTTGTGAGCATACATGAGAACAGTATCAATTTTGTCATTTGTCAAACCAATTCTTTCTCAGAATATTTTACGTTTTGAACCGTAGCAAAAAATAGTCTTCATGCTCTGATCTGCGTTCAAATTTGAGAGGTGTGCACGCTGATCCCTCTACACTCCTCTGAATCATACCCTTCACTTCATAAACCCGCAGAGATGATTATGTATGTCGTCATAAAACCAAAATTCCAGCCTTAGACTCTCAATGGCACTTGCTCTAACGCAATTGATTTATTCTCCAATTTTTTTCATTTTTCATCCTTGTCATCTTTGTTTTTACTCACTGCGGTCATTGTTGGTCTTCACTGACGTCTCTGTGACCAATCACGACACTCGCACACGTAACTAATACTTATGGTGCTTCCCAACACAGCTGAAACCAATAATCTCATCAGCAGCAGTGTCAAGGCTGATTTATGACTTTGCATTTAACACTTCTATACAGGCCTGCAAAGCTCCACACACAGCGTGCCCTGGATATTCATCTCTATGGGCATTTTATCCTCATCCAGACACTTTTCAGCTGTGCGCCAGTTATGTAGACACGCACGGTTTCTCGCAGCTGTCTATCAAAACTTTATAACTAAATATATGAAAACTTCAGTATAACCGGACACAGATGTTGTGAGGAACTCAGCAGGATCTGACATGCTGGGGAAAACACTAAGAGTGGGCAATACAGAGCAGTATAAACAAAGTATCATTCATCACACAGCGCTGAAAAAAAAAAAAAGAAGAAGAGGAAGAAAATTTAGCTGTAGTATGTCAGCTTTTCCATGACTGTTTTACACGCAGCTTTATGTCATTATCTTGTCGGGACTGGATGTTACTATAGCACCGTTCTGACTGGAAGATAGCTGCTTGTAAATCCCGGTCTGCTGGGAAAATCCTAACAGGAAATGATAAAAATGGCCAAATAAACTGGTCACTTTAACGCTGCCTAGGTGCCCTTGAGCAAAGTAGTGTTGTGTAACTACTAAGAGGCAGCTGTGTACTTAACCTTTTCCTACTCGCTCTGGACTGTGAATAACTGGCTGTGAACCAACAATGACCTCTCACAAAGGTAGATGGGTGGAGTTAACCAAAAAATAAAAGAAAACAAGAAAAATACTCAAAAGAATCTGATGAAAGTGAAAATCTGCAAATGTTGTCCGGTAAGACACCGACAATGTGAAGGCGCTTGCACATTTGACCTGTTTTGGATGATATACATTTTCCCCGATCAGTGCAGTTCATATGAGGCTCACTTGAAAGCTATCATTTGAACCCTGGTGCGCACAAAACGACTGTGACTTGTAAGCGTGCGTGTCAGTTTGCTTCCAAGCAGACCTGAAGTAGTTTATTTGTGGCGTGAAACCAGCCACATGATTTTTGAGAGTCGATACGTTACATTAGCGAGATTTCGAACGCTACCAATAGGACTACATCTGCTGATCGTTAACGACTCATACACCATGTATGAGTAGCTATTGGTCCATTTACACATTTTTTGCTAAACGGGACATCACGCTGATTAATATGCCAAAAGCTGTGAACACTGCAGTGCTTTCATCCTATTCCGTACTTCAACACAGTGATAATATAAAAATCACACCTACACGAGGTCCTTGTGTTCCTCCTGTCTGTACCTGTTAGTCATAACAGCCAATAGAACTTAATTCTGTTGAGTTACAATCAAAAATACACAAAATGCTTCCCATCAGTTAGTTCTTTGTGAGCTCTTTGTGACTCTATATAAATATTCAAACATATCAACAGAATGAAAGTGCTGCATAAACTTCTGTCATTCACCAGAGTTTGATTTCTCCTCGTTATTCCTGATGATGCGCTGATGATGAATTGCAATCACCAAAACTGTCCAATCAAGAAGCTGTCAGTCAGTGGGGGTTCATGCTTACTCCCTTTTCGGCTCATTGGACAAGAGTCTGTGTGGAAAGGAACTGGACCAGAATTAAAATGCAACAGTCAGTGTGTTTTTTTCCCCCTCTTGTTTACAGGAACTGAACTGCAGGGCTGAAAACAACCTTAGTGTTGAAAGTTTGTCTTGTTAATTGTCCCATTAGTGGCTGGCAAAGCAGCTCTTTAAAGATTACCGCCTCATCGTTAGAATTTCCTTTATCAGATTCATTTAAAAGAATTCTTCACAGAAAAGTCAGTGACCCAGATTTCTAACCGCATCGTCTCGGTAAATGAACTGAGACAACACCAAACATTTATTTCAGCTCACTAACCAAGACTACTGAACGATAAGCTAGTAAAGTGAGAATTTTACACGAGCAATCATTAAATTGTGACACAAATATGGACTTGTAGGAGCTCAACTTAGCTCTGCTGTGATTCAAACCGTGCACACAATCAAATATTAGACTAACTTAATGAATAGATTAATCACGTTGAGAATGCTGTGCATCTGCCAGCTTAACATTCAATGTGAGCTATAGTATTAGGCGGTGCAACGGTTAAGTGATTGCAAGTAGTTTGTGTTTCGAGTGATTTCATTTACAGAGCAACATCTCCACTGGAGAAGCTGCAGAAGAGGCAGAGGTTAAGCTCAGGAGCTAAGGCTAGGAAAGCACAGCTTAGCTAGCTTTCGTTTCCTGCAGCGCACGTCAACCAAGTTTAACACAGTGGCTTCGCTTTTGTTCTGACCATTTATTGACACTCTTGCAGGACAGAGGCTTTAGTGCTGATTGGATCTTCAAACACTTAAAAAAAAAAAAAAAAATGAATGTGAATTTTAAGTGGAAAATTGCAGATGAGGAAAACAAGGAGGCGTCATTCCAGTTTGCCTCAGCTGACACCAATCCTAGGCTTTTTGTAGGCGTACAGCATAAATATTTACACGACACAGAATTATTGAACAAAATATTTTTGCTAGTTCAATGAGAAAGTTCATCTTCTTTGAACACACACACATGGCAAATTATGTAGGTCTAACTGAACAGAGACACACTGCTTCTCTACAAAAAGGTCCGTAAAACCCTTATAGTAGTAATTAAGCATTACTATAAGCCTCATCATCCACATTCTTGAGTTGACTTATGTATTCGTCATTCATATCTCTGCATCTGTGCAGCATATGTGAAAACCCACAAGAAGGACTCAGCTTGCTTATGTATTTTCAGTCCATGTGTTGGCTTCACCAGTAATTTCAGTGCTCTCTCTGAAATACAACCTCTTATTTAATATACCATTGGCTGACTTCTTGTGCTCTAAGATCTAATCGCTAACTGGATGGAGAATAAAAACAGAGAAGGCAGCGACTCTGGCGATGCCCTCAGCCCTCCTCGCCACATTCTGTTACAGCAGGTCAAGCAGAAGAAGTAGGTCAGCGGTTGATTGAATCTGGGTCACAGTGGCCTATTGCTGATGGCCCCGAGGCCAGCCAGTGTGGGTATTAATTGTATGCTCTCCACATTAACAAACAATAATTTTCACTCCAGGATTATCGCCCAGTGACCCTTTTGGATAACATGACATTCATGGCATTTTGAAAACTACAAGTAAAGACTTGAAAATTAAAAGTGATTAACGTTCAGTGAGATTTGCAACATAAGCTTGAATTACATGCAGCGATTATAACATTTTTGTTTGACTTGCCATTTCCTTTAGCAAGGCATGTAAGACTGATGCGTCTTCAAACAAGACTCCTAGATAGAGTTTTGGAGGTTTAATTGACATTATATCCATGTTTTTGTCCTGAAAATAAGGTAAAGATAATATTTAGCCATATTTTTTTTAGGGAACAGGGGCTCAGACCTTAACCCTCATCGCTCATGCCATGAAACTCAATTGCTATCTCGCCTTGATCTTCCTTCTCTCTTTTGGCACGAATGTAAAAATATTTTGTGCAGATAACATGCCATAACCTCTTGATAAATAAAGCAGAGTACTTATGACATGGCAAAAGAAGGAATGGAAATGTCAGTGATATGGAATCAGTGTGGTGTCTACTGCAATGAATATGGGCACAACAGTAGCTGATGAACTATGTGATCACAACTACCTGTTCACATCTTCAGTTGTCAAGTCAAATAACATTCTCTACAGCTGGCACTGCCAGTTGTTCTGACAGCCAGTCGATCTGAAACCCAATCTCAGTAGTCCAATAAATGTCGCACTGGACCGAAAGCACATTTGTCTGGTAGCCTGTTATTCGAAATGAAAAGCCCACTGCACTGAAGGCCCATTGTCCCGAAAAAAAAATAAATGCTCCGTGCAGTATCACAACTTTAATATCCCAGCGTATCCAGAGTTGGCAGCCACTGAACTAACTTCAGGGAGAGCTTTTCGGAGCAATGGATCTGTGGAGAAAATGGGACATTTTTGCGATAAGGGCCGCTGGTCAATTGGGAGAGCTTTCAGATTATTAAGGTTTCAGAATACTGTGCTGTCAAAACAATCACAAAGAACTTTACAGCCAGCAGTTCCTTAGCTGGAAAAATGGAAAATAGACACAAATACCAAAGGAAGACTTGACATGATTATTTGGACACTGAAGATGCTTAAGCTCAAACTGGTTTTGCTCCCAGTTCAGTATTTTCTCTGCTGTGAAAGGCCTTCTCCACTCATTGCACCCTTAAAAACTAATTTCTGTCATATGAAATTATTAATTTCTTCATTCATTTTCTAGGCCTGCTTATCTTATGCAGATTCACGAGGCAAAGACTATCTCAGCATCATTAGGCAATGTGCAGGGTACATCCTATACAGGTCAATTAATAAAATTACACATGGAAAATTTCTTTGCTCATCAAAAATATTGCATGAAATAATCAATTTGAGGCAACAAAGTGGCTTGGATATGATTTGGCACTCTTTGTCTCGTTTAGTTTGTGCGGCTCTATGAATGTGCTAGTTTAGCCCCATCTTGTCTCAGCCCACCACTTGCCTGTAGTCCAAGCGAGCCGGGGCTTACTTGCTCTGTCGTATTCTGTCTAACTAGTCTACTATACGCTGCACAGTAGCAAGGTCTAACACTGGAGTAATTCAGCTATACATCGTTTAACCAAACATGGATTCCCAGAGACATGAGGAGGAGCTACTTGTACAAGGTCGCCTACAAATTAACTGTACAACATTAAGACTCACACACATGAACTTTTCAGGACTGGTTTCTTATCGTTTTTTTAGTCAGATTTTTTTTTTTTTTTTTTTTTCATTCATGGAAGAATTGAAAAGTTGGAGAATGAAAGCAGAAATCCTCGGCCATGACACTGACTGATTGTTTCAGTCATAATGTGTGTCGTAGTACATAAGAAGTCACCAGATGGACACGTTAAGTCAAAAATGTTACTTTCAGTCTTTAAGGTTATTGTTCAGATGAACTACCAATCTTCATTTATTAGCAAGTTCAACGCCTTCCTCCCTGTCAAATCAATTCACTTTCTTAAACATGATCTTATTGGCCCGCAGTGTGTTAGTGCTGCTGTGTTGTGTCTGGAGAGCTAGTCACCTCTGAGATGAGTCAACCTATCTGAGAAAACCAGTATCACCACCAGCCATGTGTCCTTATGGGTTCCCCGGACTTCACGGTCATGGCGTGCCTTTCATGGTGTCCCTGAATTCTGAGAGACATTCATCACATCCGTGTTTTTCACCCTCCCTTAGGTAAAGCAAACAGCGGTAGAGTTTGGTAGAGTGCCAAGGCTTAAACCACAGAGATTAGCCAGACATGGCATTTCTTGTTTTGTTTGATTTGAGGTGAGATTGAGCATCTTATGAGCAGCAGTAAAAGCTTGAGGGCCCACTTGACATCAGGGAGAAATAAACCTCGGTTGTCATGACAAGTTATGGAACTGGGTTCGATGGTATTCTTTTTCACAACATGTTGGGCATGTCTGACAAAATGTTGGCAAGAAAAATATTATATGTGGGTTTTTTGTTTCTTTGGCATTTCTATCATGATTGCTGCGTTACTACGATGCCAAACTCTGTTAGGGGAAGCAGTGGGTAACATAAATCATACTGGTTTTCAGTACAACACCATTTTTTCCATTACTACACCCTTCAGATTTCTCAGTACCCCATGATACATACGACATGATTTGCCAAATTTATATTGCCACGTCTAGCTCCTCAAGGTAAATCACATGATTTCCAGACATGTTCTAAAGAACATAAATGTACTCTGACCAATAGTTCATTTCATGTGGTTTATCCACATTAAAAAGACATAAAAACCCTAAAAGGGGACAGGAACCCCATATAATCGTAGCTTGTCATAGGCCTTTCACACCCGCAAGGCTCCCTTCCAGTTCTGGTTCCGGAACCTAATTTTGAAGTTGTTCCTCAGCTTGAACCAAAAAAAATCAGTGTGGTATTTGTAGATTAGAGAGACTTTCATATTTGTGACGAATCTAGCACACTTGGTGTACATTTGAGTGTCATTTTTTTGTAGGAAGTGCATAGAAATCTCCTCCTTCGGCAGAGAAATGTTAAGACAGAAATAAGGTCAGGCAGACAGTACAGGATCTGAACCTAAGAAAAACACATTTTTGAATCAAAGGCGTTTTTCAGGTTTTCATCCATAGTGTACAGATTGTATATCAATGACAGATTAGAATTAATTAAATTAATTGTCTATAAAAACCAGTTTGGGAGCTGTAACAGGTGAAGTACATTGTATACATGCTCATACTTGAAAGAAAACGATGTTTGCAATGTCTCCCTCCACTGAAAAAAAAGTGAGTTAGGAGAGCCATATTAGCAGAATGTTTAATCCAAAGGGAAACATTTCAGGACGGGGAAAGAAACAATCAAGAAGAGAATGTTTCTGTCTCCAATAATGGATTCGGGAATTGAATTCAATTAACTGAGCAAAGATACAAAACTCCTGCGTCATAAGCTTTTCTTACATATTGTAGAGATATAAAAAGGCCCATAGTAGCGTGCATATGTCATATTGTCAGTAAATCCTTCTCTTTCTTCTATAGTTATATTGCAGACAAATGCGTTGAATATGAGTGACATCTACCCCAATTGATGTTTAGGATGCTTTGTTTCCTTGAAGAAAATGTAGACTTAACCTCATTCTTTGTCTTTGTCTGCCTGTGATTGTAGTGACATTTTGCACTCAAGTTAACACAAGTGCCTCATATGCAACCATTTATTTTAGCTGGTCATTAAACACTCTTCAAAATAGAAAATAAAGACATTTTTTCGGACGCTCTAAAACACATTTGAATGCAAATTAATCTGATATAACACTCTGACGGTCAGAATCTCTTCCTGACTGTCAAGCAGCTTTGAGCTAAATGCCAAGGCTAATTATACTTGATCCGGCGATTTCCTCATCATGAGTTTCCCTATTCTGAATAATAGATACTGAGTAAGTCTTGATGAGAGATTGTAATCACCAATGTGAATGTGCTCAGGTGTGTTTGTTCGGGCTGCAACGTTGCTTCAGGCCATCAACATACCCATCAAACATTCGCTCATGCAGACAACGCGACAGTTAATTCCAAATGGTGAGCACACATGTTCATACATATGCCTGTATGCACACATGATTGATGATGAGCTGTTTCTCTGCAATCATCAGTTTCATGGTTTGAAGTATGTTGACACAAACTGTAACTTTCAAAAAAAAAAAAAAAACTATCCTTGGAACAAAACTCTCATTGTCTAATTCCTCGCATAGCCACTGTGCTCAAAGGTCATATCAGTCGTTTGTCTGCTGGGCCACTCCCACTGTAAGTTACTGTTGTAACTTTCACCAAAACAGAGCTGACAGATAAACTGAACCAGGTTTTGGAACATTCATTTCCATCTATTTTACTTTCACTGTTTCCCTGCCCCCGGCAGTGCTGAGTTCTTTTAATGTGATTAGTATATTCCCTGTCATGTCAATACAGTTATAAAAGGGTTTAAAGAATGAATCTTATCCGGCCCGGCCCGGCCCGGGGCTCCTGTGCGCAAAAACAACAAGATTCCGGGAAAAGGCCGTTAATTGATGCCTCGTCCAAAGAATATGCACAGAATTCACTTTGGGCTATTGTTCATTGAAAACCCTACTGAACTGTTTTGTAATGCTGAGATCACTCCCTATGACTCTCTGTCTTGTGACTGGCGTCTTGCATTCATGTTCAGTACAATCTACACGACCAGCTGGCG
>KV751318.1:5615787-5626403 GCA_001698575.1 Mola mola | reverse complement strand
ACCTGTCTCACTCTCTCTGCTGCACCTTCCTCCCCCTCTTCTTGGCCAGGTTTCCTTTTTCAACTCCGTTCTGTGGTCTCCAGCTCTGCAAGGCTGTTTAACTGTTTCATGGCCCTCAAACACACACACATCTGTTTGATCCACTGTTTATTTTAACGTCACCACCACCGCCTTTTTTCTGTTATGATAGCACATTTTTTCAGCTAATCTGCTTAAATTATAAAGTCTTTGTTTCACTGTGTTATTCTAATCACTAGCTCTTCGATTTTGGTAAAGCTGCAAAAGGGAACTTACCTCTGCAGTGCAGAAGTTTGATTAATTTGATCTGCTTTTGTGCTGTCTGAAGTTATTAGAGGGATGAATTGTTTTTTTGGGGCGTGTTTATGTAGTCAATATGGGTGTTTTGTGATGCCTCCCATACAAATTGAGGAATGGTCTTGAGGGCGGGACAGAGAAAGAGAATAGTAACTGGTGTGACCGATTGAGGGTCAGGGTTGGCTGTGTGATGAAGTGGCACAGCCTCTATCAATCTGTCAGTCATTCTGTCACGCCGGTGGTCCCTGAATACTTGCTGCCACTCAGGCTGGCCCCCGTTCACACAGCCGTGGTTCTTCCTCTGGGAAACTCTCATTCTGTCCCCTTCGCTCCTCCACCATCATTTTTTTTTTTTTTTTTTATCTCAACTTTACAAGCTGTCCCCCTTTTCAGTCTATTATTTCCTCAGTTCCAACTCTGGCCCTGGGAGAAGTGAGGGAAGCACACTAAGAGGTGTGGAACTTTTTTTTTAAGCATTCTTGGCACCCATGGCGAATTGTCACACTTCGCTCTTTCCTTCACCACCCCGCCCATCTCTCACCCTTAAAGATTTCTCCATCAACCTCCATGTATGAAAAGACGCTCTGGTCCTCCCGGATAACCAGTTTCTATTTCCCTTTTCCTGGTCTTTCACCAGTCTGTCCAAAGATGTGTTTCCCATCCTACAGCCAGTCTGAGTACTCCAATCACCAAAGGACTCGATCCCAGTGAAGAAAAACAAAAGTGTGTGGAAATATTTCAACACTCCTTCCAAGCGTGCAAGCACATTGAGAGATGAAAGATGCGATTGGTTTGACGCGTTGACGCGTGTTATAAGGTGGACACAATAGACAAGAGATTTCTGACATTTCCAAGTAATCTGAACTGAAGCCACTTTCCTCGAAAAACACCCAGGTTTCCAATTTCCTAATCCAGCCTTCATTCTAAACCCCCCAGTCTCCGCCCGGCCAACCTTCTCATCAGTCAGTTCAGTCTATTGGCATCTTCCTCTCACATCGTGTCCCCCCCCCCCCCTTAATCTGGCCTTGTAATCTGTCTGCTGAATTCAATCTGGGAGAAAATACTCAGATTGCGAAACAAACAGTAATCGTCTCTCATAGGCTCAATGATCATTAAAGTTTGTTGACGCCTGTCTCCACACTCTCTAATCGTCAGTAAGAAGACTTTACAACAGTGACATTATTGAGTTTCTTTTTTTTCTGCCCCATAGAGAGAGAGAGAGCTCACTTTCTTCCTGTTCAATATACCCACCTGTGGTTGTTAGAGGCAGCGGGCCTTGTTTTATTGACTGCACAACATAGAGAATCACACCAAAGGTTTTAAATTCCCGCATGCCTGCTGTCAGCGTTACCTAAGTCTGCACCCTGTCTGCTGTGTGTGAAGTGCTGCACTTCCTGGCTGTGGCTTTTCCCGGGAAAACAGCGTATCCTGTCTGCACAATAAACAATGCGGTTCTCACACACCAACACACGCAAAGGACTGTAAAAGTCTGTGCTGGGGAGTTGATTGAATTTCCCAGGCTGGCAAGGGGGCCGACACATTCTAACTCAGTAGATTGAATAAGTAGATTAGCGATGATTAGTGGTGATTAATTGTTTTTTTTTATGATGGAAGCGGTCCACTGACAAGCCTTTGAAGATGATTTGGGGCAGCCCCCACTGTCCGCCATGCTGTCAAATCTCTGTCTATCTTTATTTGGGACTGGCCTCTAAGCAGTGTTGTCCTGACCAACCCCGCCAGTGTGTTCTCCTCCCCCCCATGCCCATCCTCGTGCCTCTTCCTTATCTTTGCAGCAGACTTCCCCCTGCTCCTTCCCGCCTTGATCTTCCTTTCTGCGCTGCTTTACATCTTATCAACCAGTCCACATTCACACACGTACACACCAATCATGGAGGATGAAAAAAGTTTATTAGTGCATAGATTTATACGAGCCTTTCTTGTGTTGCTGTGAATAAGAGATTTTGTGTGTGCGTGTGTCCTCTAGACTTGTTTGTCAAGTCTTGGTGACATTCACTGACACTCTGTTTGGATGAGGAAGAGTTAGCCAGCCAGAGTCAGATTATTATCTCTAAAAATGAACAATTGTGTTTGTTTTGTTGTGTAAATAAGAGGCATTGTGTGTCCTTTGTTTTTTATCTGTTTTTTTTTTTGTCTTGTTCATTGGATGTCTGGCTTTAGTGTGTAAACATGCTTTCAGAGGAGAGACTACCACCCCCTGGAGGCCCTGTTGCACCATTGCAGATATTAACATTAGATATCTGTGCTACTATGACTACTACAACATCTGCTTCTACCACTTAAAAAAAAAAAAATCAATTTAATGACTAGTGTACTAACATATTGTAAAATCCCCAGTGGAATTCATTAAGCCAAGTTTGCAAGGAAAAAACTGTGCTTGGAAGTTTTGCCTCATGGAAATCAATCCAGCAGAATTGATTTTCTCGCCACCTGAGAAATGTTGTGTCAATGCTGACCTTTCTCCTCTGGCCCTTTTTTATAAGATACAAATAGCTCAGGGGACAGTGTGAGACAGTTGGAAAGAGCATATGTATTCATCTAAGCCTCCTTAGTGCAGTTGAGTCAGCCAATTATTTCTCTGCTGGACTCAAAGCTTTGTCGCTTTGCAGGTTGGCAAAAAGAGCTTGGCTAGTTCTGCCGGCATTGCCGGCAGAATGACCAACGATTCGGGCGGACAAAGGTTGAACGGCAGACTGGGGAAAGCTAATTGTGATGGATGGCAATATGGCAGGCTGAAATATTACGTTAAAAAGGGGGGAGTCAAAAGAGCCGGCCCATGTTTGTTTCTGTGACAAGCCGAGCCTACCCACACAGCATTATGCATTGGGCTCTGCAAACGGTAGGTCAAAAAGCTGCATATTTGGAATGCCATCAGAAGAAGTTGTGATTGGTTCAGTCTGGCGTGGGGGTGGGATGGAGTTGACATGAGGATCTGGTTTGCTTATTGAGTGATGAAAGACAGACAGCGAGTGGGAGGGGATGGCTGACATTGATGGATGAATAGATAGATGGATAGAACAAAAAGACATTGGGTGGATGATGCACCTCAGAGAGGTTTCTCCTCTCTCTGATGTCCCACCTCCCTCAAGGAGTCACTTAGCCTTCACAGATCTGTCTTGAAAGAAATCCCTTGTGTCCAGGATCTTTCATTATTCTGCTAACCCCTCTCACTTTCCCTTCTGCAGCCACACACACACAAGCACATTTAGTGTGTCTTTTTGAACTCCAAAACACCAGTGTAAGGGAGTTATACCCCTTCCCTATGTGAGAACAATAGTGGTGGTTAAAAAAAACTCCATGCAGCCTGTCTCACCCCTGACTCTGTCCCCAGCAGTTAGCCCCTATTCTGGGCCTCAGTCTCTACTCTAAGCCCCCCTATTAAGCAGGGTCTGGTGCTGATGAATGGACCAGGGCTCAGCCTCTGCTCCATGCAATAATCCAGGCTTGGACGAGCCGATTAAGCGGTCCCCACATTCCCGTTCACTCATCTGTGACGTAGACCAGTCACCTTTTGGGTCACATTAATGGTGTATGTAAAGGCCAAAAGTAAGCGTGTTAATGTGGTTAGAGTCGGGGACGACACAGGTACACAGGGTCAGTAGTGTGTACGAATTTGTCCTACGATGGCCTTCTTGAGACAAAGTATTTCTGAATCGACCTTCAAAGACGTCGATTCCCATCAACCCAGCAGCACATGGAATTTAAATGCACAAGGCCATCTTTTTCTGAGCGTTTGTGTATAAAATACTCCGGTGCTGACTTGGCAATTGTCCGACCTTTGATCCACATCGCGGCCCCTTCGTCTCAGAGGTCCAGCATTCCACAGGGCGATAGAGTGCCGAGATGAGTGGGTGATGGATGGATGAAAGGAGGGGGTAAAGGTGAAGAAGAGAGCAAAACGTTGGCTGGAGAGATTAAAAAAGAGAGATTAGACTCCTGCTCCTGAAGGGGCTCCAATAAAGCAGGGACTCCTTCTTGGTTTAGGGGGAGAAGGGTGACCAGGAACAGGTTCTGTGCTTATGACCACTTCACATTCCATCCTTGGTATCATCGGTGTTCATTACTGGCATTATTTTTTATCCACCTTATCACCACTGAACCCCACTCGCAGATTCCTCAGTGCTCAGCAGACACGAAAACACTCATGCTCGGACGCAATCAGTAACACATATAAATGTCTCCGGATACCACAGACTGAGCCATAGTTCTATAAATCAACCTCATGTAGAGGAAACAGTAACTCCTCCAAGTGCTAAAATCTGCTGACGCTTCAAGCATCACTACCATTAAAAGAGAGATTCCTGCGATAAACAATGGCAATAAATCAAGGCAGCCCATTGACAGACAGAGAGAGAGAGACAGAGGGAGAGAGGGGCGATCTGGAAGAGAGACATAAGGGACACACACAGCGGGGAGACAGACAGAAAGAAAGCGGATTTTGTCTGCTAAAGTTAGCGGTGGCATGATTTGACTTTGTTTGCTAAACCTTTTACCGTAGAGGCCCGGGCTCGCTTTGAAGTGCATTACTCCAGTCGGTTAATTAGGCCGATGATGTGGTGAGTTTCAATGCCGAGGCGTTAGAGGGGGAAAAAAGCCAGGAGGATAATTACAACTATTTGCCATTAATAAAAGGGGCTAGCTGGCCTCCTCGGGGATGCGTATTCAGCCTCTGCTAAGTGAGGTGTTCCATCACTGTGGGCACATCGTGAATAGAGACACTGTACGAAGGGGTGTCAGTGAGAGAGCAACTGTAGCGCCATCGGAGATTCTCTGATTTAGGGAAACTTCTTCAAAAGCCATTTGCAACTCAAGCCCTTTGACCTCCCCCCCTCCCCTTATCCATGCCTTTTCATGCCCCCAGTCTCCCCCCGAACTCTCAGCCTAAAGGGGCTGGGAAGTGGGAAGTAGGAGGGCATAATTACCCCCCTCTAGGGCAACTTAAATGCTTTTTTGTGCTTTAATTGCACCTCCCTTCGACCCCCTTCTGATGAACACATTGGGACCATACCACAACCAGTTTGTAATCGGGGCTCCAAGCGAAAGAGGGATCAGGCGTGGGGAGTTATCTGTCAGGCAAAAGCAGACAGCGGTGTTTGCTGAACGGTGTTATCAATTCGATTGGAACTGAAAGTGGCAATGGGGGGAAAAAAAACTTTTGCGCCAATCAGGTAAACAGAGCGTGGCAGGCAAACTACAGATAAGCTTTAAGCTGTTTGGACCATGGCAAAATGATAATTATTGCCCCCCAAAAGCTGGCCAGAGTGGAATATTATCAGCAAAGTTAGGTGGAATTCTAGGTTACTTAAAGGTACTTGTTTTCTAATTGACCTGTGTTGCTGTTGTTATGGTGTTGTCATTTAATCTGCTCATCAGTATTGAGTAAATGCAGTCAGGCAGAGGAGAGGAGGGGAGAGGAGGGGAGGAGAAGGGGGTAAGAAGCTAAAGTCGGGGTGGGCAGGAATCAGGTCCTAGGGTTTGGAGCCACAGCGTCTGCCCTTTTACCAGGGGGTACCAGGAGACCCCTGGCCACAAACAACAACAACATCAGCTAACAAGCAACGGGGGCCTGTGTCTGCTCACTTTGATCGTTAGTCAAACATATGGACCTTGTCACACAAACACAAATGTTACATCCTGGAGTATATTTATTAGAAAATTCCCAGGGAAAATGACTTAAGAGGTGAAGTGCCTTCTGTGACAAGACCCCCCCCCCCATTCTGAAGGTGTTTGGTTTGCCTGTTGAGCACTTGAGATCCTTATATCTGATTAAAAAGCAATCATTCACTCCACTCACACAGTGGCTGCTGAAAATATGCTGAACCATCCATGTATTCATTGCAAGAGCAACAAAACCCTATATTAGACACACAATCTCCTTGTGTGTTGTGAAAATATTTAAGTCTGTCAATTTTCAGCTATTCTCAACGAACCCATGGTGATCCAGAACAGTGGGAGACGGTAAACTGAGCTCACCTACCGGGGGAGGAGGTGTGTGTGGGAACAGTAGGTAGCTACTGCTTTAGGTTGTTGATAGATGGGAATTACTGGGAAATGTGTGAGTTTGTGTGCGGCCAGCGGCCTGCTACCGCCCCAGGCCAGTGATAGATGGCTTTGGCCGAGAGGAGAGCATTAGTTCTGAACCGACCCTCTAGCGCATCTTCTGGGGGGAAGGGCACAAAGCTAAAGTACCTCTAGTGACAATTCCCTGGAGATAAACTCATCATAACACTGCAAAAAGTCTGGTGGGGTGGCAAAAGAATCATGGACCGTTGAGACTGAGATAACCGCCTCAGAATGTGCTAAAATGTTTTTCTAACTAATATAAAGTCTCTGTAATAATAGAGTTGTTTTTGTGGGGACATTTGAGGAAGGTTAGAATTCTATACAAAAAAAAAAAGTTTTCTGCATGTGCTCCTTGACTAAGGTCCAAGAGGAGTGGAAGGACGTTTAGTTTACTCAAAAGACCATCATAAAGAGGGTGGAGGAGTAAAGAGAGGGAGGCAGGGAGGACTGGAGGGGAGGCAGACAGCCTGACTGTCTCTGTATTTGTAATGAGAGGGAGTGCGGTGGGAGACAGTTACAGGCCGTCACCAGACTCATATGTCCGACTGTCTTTCTGTCCTAATGAATGGTTTAAAACATATTGACCTTTATTGTTAGTCTTGAGAACATTCAGGTTTACTTTCTTTGAAGGGAATTTTTGTCATTGGGAATTCTGCCTCTATCTCTGCGGGTGAGTGTAGCCCTGCAGATGTCGATACTCATCTCGTGGCTTGACGGGCTAACCGACTGCTAATGTTTCTCTGTAAACATCATTCAACTCCGGGGGGACTCGGGATCAATGTGCACTCGGTTCTAACTTGCAAAACCAGAAACAAGGAGCGGCACCTACACTGGGGCCACGTTCATCCATATTTATGCGCATGTCCTCAACAGATCATTCTTCCCCTTATTGCGTTTTCCTTCGTCATTCCACTCCAACACACACAAACACTCTCTCCTTCTCCTGCTCCATCCTTCACTTCCAGGACTCCTCTGATTTCCCTGCTGTACACTGGCGTGTAGACGATCAATAGATAATCACCGGTTTTGAAGCTTGTATTTATTGCCCCTCCAATGTTATAAACACAGCGATCAGTCTCCTGCCACCTGCGTAACCGTCCTCCTCTGCTGTTTCCCTGCAGGTTTCGGAGGAACAACTACGCCGTCGAGGTGAAGCTCAATGACTACCTGGACATCGTGTGCCCCCATTATCCTGAGGGCGAGGTGCCACTGCTGGATGCAGAGCGATACGTGCTCTACATGGTGGAGCGCGACGACTATGAGTCTTGCAAGCCTCAGTCATATGATCAGATGCGATGGGAGTGCGGCCATCCGTTTGCTCCCCATGCCCCGGAGAAGTTCTCTGAGAAGTTCCAGCGTTTTACTCCGTTCACTTTGGGAAAGGAGTTTCGCCAAGGAGAAAGCTACTATTATATCTGTAAGTGTCATTATAGCCTTTTCTCTCTCAAATTTTGGCAGCAGGCTGTGGCCCACATGGACTCTGAAGTGCTTTGGGATAAATGTTAATGTCAGCATGCTCACTTGCTTGCAATGACAGTGCTGATGTGCAGTTATCCTGCACACAATATAAATATAACCAAAGCATTGCACAAAGTTAAATTTTAACCTGATTATAACAAAGGTGAATTGTTTAATTACAGGTGTAACTAATGATTGTTTTAATCAGCAATTATTCTGTAAATTGTCAAAAAACATTGAGAGCACAAAGCAGCTTCTTTAAATTGCTTCTTCATGCCAACCAATAGATAAAAACCCAAAGACTCTTTATTTACTGTCAGAAATAATAAATTTCAGAAACAAATCCTGATATTTTTGTTCATTTCACTCAAATTCACACGTGTCCACCTGATGGTTGTGCTAGAGGAAAACGCAGGAGATTGCCTAAGAGTTGTAAAGATATTTTTGACTCGGCTGTCTGAAATGTCATCACTGCCATCCCTAGAGCTCCATTCCCAGCAGTGAAGTTAAAGTTCTGCTGTTTTTCAACTTGCATACACTGGAGCTTTGTAGCCGGCTCGTTGAAACTTGACGTCGTCGTCAACTGGGTTGTTGGCTCAGTTTTCAAAGTTAATGCAGTACTTGGCCTGCTAGAATGTAACGGCAAAGAGCAAGCCGTGTTGTCACCCTGACTATGGCTGTAATTAGTTAAACGGCAGGACACACTTCCTCCTGGTCACAGATGGCGTCCTAAAGCTTTGCTCCCTGTGACTAACTGTCTCTTGCCAAGCGTTTGTGTGTGTGCGAGCGCGTGCACGAAGGTGAATTAAGGGGCCAGTGGAGGATAAGTGCATTAGTTAGGATGTTAACGCCTGTGTTTCTTCCCTCTTCCCTGCAGCCAAACCTTTGCACCACCATGGAGAGGAGTGCCTCAGGCTCAGGGTGGACGTCGTAGCTGCTGATGGTGAGTTTAATTGCCCCCTTAGAAAAAGAGCAGTATAATGACCTCTGACAGTCATGTTAGACTATGGTAAGAACCATGTAGGGTAATGGATGGCATCTTTCTCTTCTTTCAGGCTCTCAAGAGGCCAGAGTGGCCACAGGAGGCACAGGTGGGGCTGGAGTTGGTGCTGGAGGTGGGGTTCACAACCCATCCAACAGACTGCCTGCAGGTATATTGACCAACCCTGTGTCCTCTCTAATTATCCCTGACCTTAAAACAATCCAAGTACATCCAGGATTACGTCTTGGTGCAAATATGTGGCGCTAATGTGTTGTCTTTATCTCCCATCTTCAAGCAGACGACCCGGTAGTAATCCTGCCAAACGTCCAGAAGAGCGTGCGGACGAACTCTGCAGTGATGGCCACATCTCTCTCGATCCTCTCATTGCTAGTCCCATTTTCATTATTGCTATTGTTGCACTGAGAGGACATGAAAGGACTGCTGTTAGCAGACATTTTTCTTCAGGGAGTACACATGAAGACAGTCTGTGGGGATGAAACCACTGACTAAAAAAGACAGTTTTTCATGCCTGGTGCTGGTCACGGGGAGAGACTTCTGAAGCTCGGAAAGCACAGATGGACTAGCCTGCACTAAACATGCTGATGAACTCTGAACGTTGAGACAACACTTCTGTGCTTTGTATTGTTTTTTCCAAAGGTGACTTGTTTTCTTTTCTTGGAAAGAATTATACATTTTTAGGGCTCTCTAAAAGCATGGACCTCTTTGGACGATAACCTTGGAAGGAAATATGAAGAATTTGTAGAAGAGCATAAAGTGGCCGAAGAACAATCAAGAGCAAAGTCACTAACTGTTTGAATTATAAACATCCACATTCAATGGAAATGTAACTTCTTAACCTTGAGCCAAAGATCAGTCATCTCTCTAACTTGTACACTATCCCATCTATGAGTATTGTGTACTATTTGTTGTATTGTTACTGTAATTGTATTGAGTGGCATTGATGTCCTGAGTAACTACTTCCTCTAAATGTAGCATTGACAGACATAGGGGCTGTTTTCATTACCACCATTCCTTTGCAAACTCGACCATGTGCTTAGAAACTGGAGCACTAGTACTGCACAGTGCAGACACACCGACATAAACAGCACAGACTCGCACACATACCGCACAAAAACATTACACACAGAAACAATGACACCCTATGACACGCTCGTACAAAGTGTACATTCTGTGAAGATAATTTATAACATTTGCAGCTGAGTGAGTTTTCCTGTATAATCCATGTGCTCACAAGAAGATATGTTTACTGTTTGCAATGGGGGGAAGCTTTTCCCCGCATGTGTGAAAGGGAAAACGTATGAGTCGGAGTGAGAGTATTAAATTGTGTGCATGCAAGGGAATAATGGATCGAAAGAGTGAAAAAATGTGTTGGTTTTTTTTTCTGCCAAAAGCAAACACTGAGATGTGAGAGGCTGGACTTCTCTGTTTGTTGGATCTTGCCCCTGTATTGGTTTAAACTCTCTGACATAAAGGGCTGGAATCAGATCTTTGTTGCTACACGATGCCCATCCATGTGTATCATGGTGCTTTTGTCCGTGAAACCAACCAGCGACAGGCTCTTTAGACTTTCGGAATATACATCAAAGATTTGAATGATTCACAAATATTATCGACCCCAGTTCACAACAGACCAGACACGGCATCACACTTGAGTTGCCAAGAGCATCGTCACCTGACAGGCTGGCTTGATCAACAACGCACAACAATGTTTGACTACCATTAGACTCAGTCTTTTTTTTTATCTGTTTTCTTATTACCT
>KV751318.1:5585122-5615740 GCA_001698575.1 Mola mola | reverse complement strand
ATATGCAAAATGTTAAAATTTCATGTGAAATAAAAAAGGATATTTTTGGAAAACCAGAACCGACTGCTTCTGATTATTTTCAGGGCCGAAGGCGTTGCTCCAAAGATGGCGATTTGTTGCTTTGGTTGGTACACCGTTTATGTCCAGAATGAAATATCCCAACAGAATTTGGCAGTCTTGATTATAAATTCAAGGTTGCTCCAGGATTAGTTCTAATAATTTTAGAGTTCATCCAGCTTTTCCTCTACCACCATGTTTTTAAGTGAAATATATCTCAACAGTCATTGGATGGTTGCCATTAAATTTAGCACACATCAGGTTCCCAGTCTAATTTATACTTTCAAGAGCTGCAAAACGAAACTTTGTGTGTGGTACTTAGTAAATATTAGCACGTGCTAACACACCATTATCTGAAACATGGTAACATGGTCATTATGTCATATTTTGTAACATCGCTATTGTGAGCCTGTTTCCTTAGTATTGTATATTATTTTGGGTAAAGGTTCAATCATCCATCCTTGGATCCAACAATGTTGTCAGGAAACCTATCCCATTTCTTCTTCAGATAACAGCGGAAAGACCTCTGCAGTGAGAATAATAGGCACAGACAATGATTCACTCACTCTAATGTGATGGCAGCTGAATAGAGTTGAAGATCAGTGTGGCCAGAGAGAGGCTACAATAGAGAGGAAAAAGGGAGGAGTTGGAGAAAGAGCATTAAGGTTGCCTTTTGGCATGTGGACGGAAGACACAGGTGGGATTCCTCAGCCTTCTTTATCTCAACCTTCTGGTGAGCCTCCACCCCGGAGCTACTGCACCCCCCCCAACATAAACACAAGCACACTCCACTTCTTTTCATTAACCATGAAGATTTGCTTGTCTGCAAGCTGCATGACAAGCCATTGTTCTCATATCTTTCCCTCCCTTGTCTCTCCCTTCCCAGGGGAGCTTTACAGCCGTGACAGTAAAAACAGCTGTATCACCAAAAACTGGTGCCAACGCCTCCCAACTCCCCAATGTTTTCAAAGGGATGGTTGTAAATTAGGGCCGGCGGACAGGCCCCTTAACCGCTCGACCCCTGGAAGAGGCTCCACTGAGCTGTAACTCGTCAGGACCAGACAATCCTTTTTATTTACTGGCCTATTCAGCGTACCAGCTTGAGTAAATGTGCAGCAGCAAGTGTGAAACCTTTAACGCTGTAGTAAATGTTACGGGAGTTGTCAGAAGATAGCTGGAACAAATGTGGGGCATGGAAAACAAGAGCATCCTGGGGACAATGTTTTTATAGGTCATTGGCATAAGCTTTTAAATCCCAAGTTCATAGATCAGATGCAAGACAGCATGATTCAAAATCTCTGACAACAGAGAATATTATCAAATGGACAAGTTTCAAGACAACTCGCTATATATGTTAAATCTTAGCCCAGTTTGTTCCTCACTTATTTATTACCAATACATTCAAATCACAAAGCGAAGCAATTTTCCAAAACTATTCACTGGTGATATATTTTTACAATCCACAATCCCTTGGTGACTCTTTCATCCATCTGGATGAATATGTTTTTTGGGGGTTTTTTTTATTTTTTTTATGTCATTTCCTACTGTGGCTGAGAGAGCTCAATGTGTTGTGATAAAAGAAAACCCATGCGATGGGACAAAACACAAACAGATTAAGAAAACATCTTCACCAATTGACAACATGTGTTCTGCAAACACAACACAAAATATGTAAAAATACACTGCGAGCGGCACAGATGACAGCGGTTAGCTTGCGGGAATCTTGTGCCCTGTGCCAACGGATTCCCATTCCAGGGGACACAAAAAAAACCCACTTAGATAACATCTGTTGTTGCAATGGTTTGCAACTGTTTGTGGTTCATAAAGTTAATGAAGTCGGCTACAAGTCACTGATGTTGGAGAAAGCTATATTTTATTATTTTTTTCTGTTTATTTTTACATTGTGAAGGCATGATTCAAAAATCTGTTATGCATTATATCTGCTGTTAACCTTGCATTATTATCATCATTATTTTACTTATTAGCCTGCCAGAGTCAAATTATCCAATTAAAAACTCAGTAGTTGTGAGTGCTTGCAGCAACTTTTTGTACTGTCACTGCTTTTACCTATTTGGTTGTGTTTGCACCCATTATGCTGCACATATCTTGTCAGATTAATTAAGTGTTCTTGTGTGTTTAGGTCTCTCAGCCAGTGTACACTTCGCAGTTTTCAATCCTTTCGACTATTTCCATTGTATGATGCAGGAAAAACACATAATGCTGTTTGAAATGATCAAATACTTCAGTGTAACACCAGTGCAGTCAAATATAGCTGTCTCTGTTTCACAATTTGATTTGTTTTTGAGAGGGATTTCTAGGGAATTGCATGGATTTTTTTTTTTTTTTTTGATTTTTTTTCTGATCATTATATGTTAATTTCAGGATGAATTATAAAAACTTTGGTATCCTTTGATCTTAAGTGCCATCAGCATGTCAAAATGTCAATGTGACCAATGATTTCTGAATAAATGCCAGCAAAATTAATGATATTCATACATACAGTCAGTTTAAGAGACTAGGGAAGAGCCAACAGTGTGTGGCTCAGAGAAACTGGGAGGAGGCCATGAGGCGCAGCAAGAAGAAAATCGCATCTCATAGTAGGTTTGGCATGGCCAGCTGGTCTATCTCTGCATCTGCAGACTGAGCCAGGCCACGTTTCCAGCAGGACACACGACAACAAGTCCCTGACCGAGTTCTAGCGTATGTTAGCGCACAGAACTGGGGGTATCTGCCTCGCAGGGCCTCTGGGAGGTTACCTAATGTTTAAGTAACCTCCCTCATGTTATTGTAGCTTTTCTCTAGCATTTATAAGCTTTTACGCTGGTGCCCTGTGTGTCCTATAACAATCAAAGCAGCTGTTTATTAGCATCAATAGGTGACCCACATTCACATATTTTTTGGCAATTATGATGGACTGCATGTGGGGATTAAGTGCAATTTTAATGCAGTGGCACGTTTGAAAGCTCCTTTTTGCTTCAGTCCTTGTTTTATTGCCTATTAATGTTTTAAATGACTGCAGGGTCAGGCAGGAGTGATGGGAGGGAAACATCTTGGTAATGAAGCATAAGTTAAAGCCGCTGGGCCCATCAGAGCATATTATGTTCTCCTGCCGGTGTCTGGGTGTGGTCCCCTCTTCCCAGAAAAGTTTGTGTCACATACTTGCAGCCATATTCATCCTCACTTCCACATTTCTTTTCCTTTCAATCAATTACCCTCCCCACCCCGTTTTGATCCCTCCTGCCCTTCACTTTTTTACGTATCTGTGTCAAATGTCCATCTCCTTCAGCTTTGGGCCACGATTACCAACTCCAGCTCTCGTTCTGTCCCTCTAGATGGTTTTGAGGTTTTGCTGTGAAACGTGTGGGTGGGGGAAGAAAAATCTTTTCTGCGCAAAAACGATAACCTATCATTTTTCAGTCTTGGTTCTCAGCACGTCGAGATGGATTTGCTCTCAGCAGCGTCACCGAGTGTCTCTAGAAATGATTTTTTTTATAGCGTCTCAAGGTCTCAGTGGGGCCATGCTGCGGGCACAACCCTTTGTCTCACTGTCTCTATCCTCATTACGGTTTCCTCCTCAACTCTCCCGACTTAGAGGACGCCTCTCAGCTTGTCACACTGAAGCAGAAGGTGAAGAACAATCTTTAGATTTCGGTCATCTTTGTCAACCTCAAAAAAAAATCATGCCTTGTCAATGACAGAGCAGTTTTACGAAAAGCTTGCCTGTACCCCAAAACCAAAAGAAAAGAGAGCACAAACTCCAAAGTTACCACTTCAATTACTACAAGATTTTCTATGACAGATGAGCACATGTACACAAGATTGCACTTTGTACAAGTAGAAATAAATCATTTAGATAAGTGGTTGCCAAACTTTTTCATGTCAAGGAACCCTGAATCTACACAAATTAGATTATGGCCCCAAGATAGAAAGCATACAAAAGCAATGACCAAATTATTACACAAGATTGCAAATAAGCATTAATAGAGATAATTTATGATTAACTAATGTCTTGTCTCATAAGTGCAAAACAACTGATTATTATCATTTCAGGTCAGGTTCAGCTTTCAGTGACCTAGTAAATATATTGAGTGGGGGGGTCTAAAAATGACACCACAGATATGAAAATTCACTGGAAAGTAAATATTTAAAATTGGAACAATAAAACTAAAAATACTCACACTTAGCCCAAATCTTGAAAAAGGTGGCTTAGATAAAGATTTACTTGACAATCCTTATCATAGATTGTGATCAGTGTTTCAACTTTCTGTGCTTTATCAGGTGCATCCTCTCATGTAAATACTGCGAGTCTCATCAATGGCAGCGATACTCGTCACCTCACGCTCTCTGTAAATGAAATGCATGGAGATTTGAAGATGGGAGAATAAAGTGTTAGTGTTTGATCTTGTTTGCTATGGGACAGCTTTGTTACACCACTGTCTGTGCATGAGATTACAACAACTTACCCCACTTATCGTGTAAATGCTATGGGGTAAGTCTGGAATGAACCTTACGTACTGAATGTCTGAAATAAGGGATTACAGGGAAGGGCACAGGCACAATTTCACTCTTCTCATAAACATGCGCTGTTTGTGGTCCGTCACATCTTTGGCCTAATCTGAATTATACTTTTGTCTGATCGCCTGCAGAAATAAGAACGAACAGATGGATGTGTTCAAAGTTAAATTTGGGGAGAATCACGACAAAGAAAAGGGATTAACATCAAGTAAGAACTGCCTACCGAAAGAAACCTTTAGTGTAATTGCCAATGTAGAAGATTTTCTGGTAAATAGCAGGTTGCCTTTCATCCAGTCTGCTCGTGCAACAGCTTGCAGACATTCATGGGGGGGTGACGCTGCAGCCAAATGGCACAACAGGCTGAGCTTGCACACAGAGAACTGTGGACTCTCGTGCATTTGTTCTAAAGCTATGGGAGCTTTTGAAACCATATAATGATGCCTCTGGCCCTGCTCTGCTTTGTTCATGCACAGCAGGAACTCACTGAAAATGAGCACTGGCAGCTTTTTAAGGCTCACATGCACACACATAAAAACTCCTAACATCTAATTGCTTCAGAACTGCAGACTTAGCTTGCATTTTTTGATTAGAACAAACTTCAGAGAGAATTGCTGTTTAATGTTTCTTTCAAAATGGAACAAGCAAGATCTGTCCTTTGCACGGGGGGGAGACACTGAGAGGTTGATATAAAGCCCTCGGGTCAGACTTGCTGAAGGAATGCACCATCTATGCAAGCACACGCTCGCAAAACCTCCTTGCCGGGTCCAAACCCTCCAGCCCACAAACACACTCGTAGGTAGCAAAAAAAACGTAAGAAAATAGAGAGCAATTTAATCAAGTTTCAGCAACTATTGGAGGATTCTTTTCTAAAAATGAACAATGGAATGTACATTTCTTTACAGATAAAAATACAAAGTCCAGTCTGTGTTGTATTATATTTGAGCTGACAGAGATTTAAAACATCTGGGAACTCTCAGGGGAAATAAGTCTTTAGTCAGATTGTTCCAGTGTGACCTTTGGTGTTCATTTGTTGGCATTTCAGTCATCAGCAACTGGTTACGGATGATATACAAGAGAATCTCAGGGGTATTAAACCGTGAGTCATATGTAACCAAAGACGGCATCATGTGTGTTCTTCTTTCATCTGGTTAATGGTGTGCCACAGTAAAACTACCTGAGTCTCAAAAAGAGACCGATTCGGACCATCATTCACTCATTAATAAATGAGGTCTTTAAATGGGAAAACTGCACATTGCTCTGTGATCATTTTCTGAGTAACCCAGAAAAAAAAATCACTTGGTAATTAATTAATAATTTTCTGAAGTAAATTTAATCAGAAAAACATGTCAATATGGAGATTTATAATTGATGTTTAGATCCTGTCAGCTGGAAACGAAAAATGAGTTGAACCTGTCAGGCGCAGACACAGCACACAGTTCGCACTTCTCACTCAGTCTCTCGGAAGTTTCTACAAAGTCCTTTCCCACATCTACATCTTTAAGCCCTTTTTCCTCAGGTCCTCCTTGGCTTCCTTGATCTGCTGCCGCAGCTCCTCCGCGGCCTCCTCGCAGTCGTTGAAGGTGGCCACCCTGTATCCCACAATGGCCAGGGAGTAGCAGCCGAACGACACCAGCAGGTACACGGGCATCGGCCAGGCCACCTCTCGGTACGTCTGCGGCAGGCTCAAGTCCAACAGGTCGAAAGTGAGCAAAGCCCAGACGGCGACCAGCGCCGACACGCCGAACAGCCACTGCAGGAGTTTGGTCATGATGAGAGCTGCACACACACCACCTGAAGGAGAGGCCAGTTAGCTTAGCTTTAGCACGGCGGAGGAGACGTCAGCAAGAGGAGACGGACAAGATTTAAACGATGTCATTTAAACGTCGTAGAGACGCGAAACACTCAGTTAAATACGTCTTTAGTTTAAATAACAATGCGTTCACAAATCAGCTTTACACACTGCAAACGGAGTTGGTTACCTCTTTCCAGTTGCCACGTTAGCACTGCGCATGTGTATGACGTAGAGAGCCGTGACGCTTATTGGGAAATGTAGTTACAGTCGCTAATGTTTAATCGAAGCGAAGTATACTTCGAAGTTGATAATTGTAAAATTTGTGGTATTCTTTGTGTCACATAAAAGACCAAACTCAAACACAATCTCTAGAATAACTAGAAAATAACTTTTTCAGTCAATAATACAAGATTTGACCGTTATTTTTGTATGTAAACCTTACACTACCTGATTATTTATTTAAATAGGCTAATTATTATTTTATTAAATAAAGCTACTATTAACTTTCCACATATCATTGTATGCAACGCATTCTGTTTTATAAATTTCTGCTTGTTACAACTGTTGCCCGCTGATAATTTGTGTAAAAGGGGTGAGAATATAGGGTTGTTTTTTTGCACCTATTCATAAATCTTAATCCTTTAGCTGTATGTGCTTTTTCATTAAAAGACCGCTGCAGACTGTTTTCCAATTTATTAACTACATCAATACCCTGTCAGCTGATAAAGAAAAAAACAATTCATTTATGCTGTCTTTAATGGGGCCCCCATGGCTTTTACACACATTAGACCGCTAACTGTTTCTCTGTGGAGTCATCTTAATTTAGAAAAGCCATTTTCAAAACTAGATTACCATTAGCGTGAGCTGAAAGCCATCCATATATACACTTGTCGTTCAAGGAATCCAGCAACAATTTCATTACGGGCCACATGGAGAAACACTGACGTTTGATCTACGTCTCCCTCGGAGCTGTGGGACGTGTCTGTCAATTCAGAGCAGTGAAGTGTCCAGGTGCAGAGAGAACAGATCTCTCCAGGGTGAAATCAGGAGGAGGGGACTGCACTAAAGAGCCACTGACAAATAAACATAACCCTATGGGAATAAAAATAGCAATATTCTTAGGACGGTGGTGTTTATCTTTGTCTGCACCAGTGTTTATAGTGTAAGTGACAATATGAATGCCTGCCAGGGGAGTAAAGCCTGTTTGCTCAGATGTTTTGGAGGCATGCAAGACTGGAAGTTGCTGAAATCTTTAACATCGACAACTATCATTCAAAGTTTGCACAGAGGTCAAGATGTTTTATCTCACGAATGACTTTGAGGCGTGAATGAGCCATATATGCATTTGCCCCGAGGTCTGACCATGTTTATTGTGTTTGATTATCCTGTCAAAGAGCTGCAGCATGAGGATCGCTAATGTCTAAATTCATTAATGATTAATATGTTGAACATGAGTTATTAGGCTTTTAATAATTTAAAAACGTAGCCTGTAATATCTCAGAACATAAGCAAAAAGCCAATTTCCCATTGCTCACATCAACATCTTCAAAATTCAAAAACTCAAAGATTACACATTTAAAAGTATATAAAACCAAGAAAAGCAGCAGAACCTTTAAGAAGTTGAGCCCAGAAAATGTTTGACTCAATTTGACTTGATGGGCTGATTGAAAAAAATAGTCTGTACAAGATATCTGAGATAATAAAAGGTTTAAACTCATAAATAAAATAATTCATGCACCTTTTTGCAACAATACTAGTGCATCTTAAAAATATAGAGCATCAGGAAAAAGTTTTTTGTAATTTAATTCAAAAAGTTAAACTTTCATATATTCTCTATTCATAACACGTAAAGTGAAATATTCAAGCCTTTTTGTTAAAAGTTCTATGATTATGGCTACAGTTACATTGGAATATTCTGTTTTGTCCCTCACTTTCTTCAATAACTGATGGAAAATCAAGATATTCTAATTTCTTTACATGCACTAGATCAAGTTTCTCCACCACAAAGCTGCAGTAAACTGAATCCATGTGGGATTTCCATGCTGCATCATGAAACACATCATATCGTGTGCTGTGTCCTGTCTGTGCTGGCCTGGTATGAGATGGGCCGAGTACGGGCAGCAGTGTGAGCGTGTGTGACGCTCAGTGGGAACGGTGGAGCTGGCTTTTCTCAGTGTATCTCCCTGCCAGACCCTGTTCCGTTCCACCACTCAGGAAACCTGGGCTCCAGCTGAGAAGGCCTGGCAGACACAACACGACAGCCTGCAAGCAGGAGGGGCGCTCTAACGAGAGAGAGAAAGACAAGAGAAACGAGGGGGTGAGAGAGGGAAGGAGAAACAAAGAGTGAGATGAAATAGGATGAAAAGGAATGTAGGGAACTACAAAAGAGAGGAGGGATTTCATAGCTGAGAGAGCAACGGAGGAAAAGCTGAGAGGGCCTGGAATGCGAAAGAAAGGCTGTGTGTCAACGAAGAGAAGAGGGCAGCAGAGAAAAGAGTAAAGAAAGGAGAGGAGGGGGAGAGTAGACGGGAGGAGGAGGGGGTGAAATCAGGGGATTTGCAGGTGCAGCTTGAACAACCAGTGACCTTAATGGTGCATTAAATCCAGCTGTTGCTTATCCAGACTTTTCTCCAATCCCCTAACACCTTCGACTGCCCAGTACAATGCATGCAGCACGTCAGTTCCCAGAACAAGGAGTGAACAGGGTAGGCAGGATGAATGAGAAAGATAAGCATGAAGAGACAGAGAAATGATGAAAAGATGCTTTCCCAAGTGCAGAAATAGGAGTGACCCCTTTAGGAGAGCAAAGATAAGAGGCATAGATAAAACAGGAAAAGTGGTCACTGAGAATTGTGTTGTCTTAATGTCTCTGCTTTGTCAATATTAATAGAACGAACAGTCCAGATAAGAGTGTGTGCTGCTAAAGTGCTATGTAAGGATCAAGATTTAGTCAGATAATGATTGTGTAATATCTCAAATGTGTGAAGCAAGAGAGGGCAGAGAAAACCAGGCTTAAGGGGAGGGAGAGAGAACAAGCATGTACTATCAAAATGCTGTAACAATAGAGCCTGAAAAACAGGAACCCTCTGTTTCCTGAGCCGGGGACCATAGCTGTGTAACGTCTTGTCATTAGATGTGTGAGTAGATGAGTTTGGGAAAAGTGACTCAAATCGTGGAGGTTCCAGGAATACGCTGTATTTCTCTGCATGAGCCAACCTATGGAGAAGAGCTTGGAAGGAGCAGCCAGAATGTTTCAAGCTCAGGTTTTGCCGAACTGAAATATTTTTTAAGCCCTGTAGCTAAATGCCTGAGCAATCAGCAAACTGTGAGGAGCGGTTTAAGTGATGGAGAAATCCTTCTCCAAATCTATTATAACAAGATATCGGTGATGAAAAATGAATCTCCAGCATGGCTGGTTGATTTGACCTCAAAACTGAGTAGTCGGACAAACTAAAAAAACGCTTTCATCATTCATTCATTTGGCGTTAGTCCAATGAGGAAGATTTTGTCCAGCCACTCCTCTTGGATTGAACGAGCAGAATGGTTTCAGTATGTTAGAAGCCTTTCTTGTCAGGCACAATGGTGTAAAAGTCATGTGGTCTTGTCCAGGAAGAAAATAGATCAAAAGTAAAGTAATTATGGCTCTAATATGGTCAAAAGAAAAGACCCTACATCTCAACCAGGCTATATGGAGGCTATATGGAACAGTTGGAATGTGAAGTTAGAACAATGTCCAAACATGACCCAGTTCAGAATAAAGCGCAAAGACAGTGTTCCCATGGAACAGGGATAAAGGGAGGATTTGGTGTTGCAGGGTACTGTTTCTTCATTTGGTCACTTCTTCATTTATTGTTGGTTTATCTTCCTCTCTCTTTGTGTTATTAATAACAATGCAGAATAGTTTATATTAGGAGTATGAGTGGTAAGTATGTACACTATGTGTATGTATGTGTCTGTGTGTGTGTGTGTGTGTGTGTGTGTGTGTGGGTAGATAATAAAATCATCTTATATTTTTATTTATACTGTCATTATTTGTAGATTATATATATTTATTATACATTAGATACATAAGAGAACACTGGTCAACAGTATATTGACATAGATATGGGAAGCTGGTTAATTATAGAATAATTCGATGGGCGAGTCTAAATAAGTTTATACTTCTTCCCACTCCTTCTCGAATATGCATATTAAATCATCAAGTGTTTTTTTCCCACATCAGGGTTTAAATTTCTTCTTTTTTTCTGTTGATTGTATGATTTTTTTTTTAAATTGCATATTCAAAATAAATATTTTTTTTTAAATTAAATCAAATCAAATCAAAAGATTGTTCCGACACACAAAGAAATGACAACATTCAGAAATATGTTAAACATTAAGGGCTTCATTGTAACATGAACGCATTCACTTTCTCTAGCCAAGTCAAGAATTTAAACTGAAATAAGTCAAGTGTTGAAGTCTCCCAGTCAAGAAATGTGTTTTTCTTGTCTCCTTTGATCAAGACTAGTATCTATTGTACTTCCATCTTGAAAACTGTTGGAGGGAAGCAGCAGAATTTGGTGGGATGACTTTGTAAAGCTAAGAAGAGGCCCCTGAGACAGGTGAGGGTCGCCAAGCATCAAAGTGGATGACCCCGGGTTGGAGAGCCCCATGATACAGCTCATCGGGGGTCCTCGAATCACAGCAGGGCAGCTGAAAGTTTTGACACCAGTAAGCAGGCCGGCTCAGAAATATCCTCGAGCCAAGATCAATTATGGACAGAGAAAGCCTGTGTTAAATTGCAGAGATAATAGTTGTGAGAGCCCCTGCACCACTTAGGGCCTTCTTAATGAAGTCTTGGTCTGCTCGGGCGGGTGTAAGGTCAAAGGGTGGTCAAGTGTGACCAGCCTGAACCATGTGAGTCCCGTCTTGCCCTCAGTGCCCCGGGGTAAAGACACACACCTGTTTCAGCTGCTGCTGTGACGGCGGCGGTGAAAAAAGAAAAGGAATGCACCCCCCCCCCCCTTCCCCCCTTTCAACGCTTTCAATGCTGTCCCAATGAATCTGATCACACGGCCTGTGTTTGTCCCACTAGTGCTTTGTTTGTTGACCTTTAGAAGACGTCGTCACTTATTATCTTCATGGATCGTGTAATTCTGCCCCATAACAAAACTCCCTCCACGTCAACGGCCCACAATGTGTGTTTGTGTGTGTGTGATCAAATGCGTCTTGTCAGTTTAACAGTCAAGCCATTAACGACGAACCGTGGGCATAAGCTCAATGATGTCCCTCCCTTCTCTCTTCCTATCTCCTTCCTCTCACCCCAGAACACAATGTCCTTTAGCATTACCATTATTGACAGTGGAATTAATTGGCACACGGTTATGAAAGTTCCCCTGGGGCCATTTTAAATTGGACTGCACAATTTCCTTCAACATCTGATAGGCGAGCGTGCTCACGGGACCCGAGGAGGTATCGATTATAAATGTATTAATGTGGGTCAGTGCTGTGTACTCAGCAGGGGGGCGGATGGCGTGGGGCTACATGTCTAGACTGGAATCAACTGACCACATCTTGAATTTATATAATGGATGGTAATGGGAGGAAGAGGAGAGTTCTGTCCCGTAGATTTTATCTGTCCGCGGCATTGGTTTCCTGCCATTGATCTGTTGCACATGGGCCTCTTTGAAAAGATGCTCCCATGTAGGTGAATTAAACTTAATACTGTCACCAGGAAGTAAACATATCTGTTGCTAGTTGCACATTGATTTCAGGGCAGACACTGCAAACTTTATTGACTCATTTCACTGATAAAGAGGCTCGGCAGAAACTGGGGCATCTATTACGGGGCCAAACTCAACATGAACATGAACATGAAGTTACATGCAAAAACTCATTAAATCCAGCCTGCATAGAAGACATTGGCTTCGGGCTCTCATTAGATAGACAATGTCCTTTCTTGTTCCACCAGATTGAGTCCAGCGTTCAGGGCTGAAGAAATGTTGCTTTGCATGATCAGAGAAGTCACATGCAGTCGTCTCTGCAAAACGTCAATACGCCGATGATTGATTCTGCACACTAATTACAGTGCGGCTTGCATTTCAAATTGCCACAGTTACCGTGCAGCGTGTCGCATATAATCAATAACTGTCACTTGAAAGGTGCAGCCACTTGTTTATTTCACACTTATAGATCAGTTTTGGTGCTTTAAATCACACTAATGCACTGTACATTTGGAGACGCTGTTGTGACCACGACCAAAATGCAAAAGGTCGAGGATTCAAGGATTATGGATTTGCAGTGAGAAGTGGGTAATACCCTGAAAGCTGATTGTGACTGCCTCAGGCACGAGTGGCTGTTTGTCATTTGCCCATAAATGAAGTTGATTAGGTGAGACTGCTTCTCTGAGGTCCCGTCTTCCTCCTCTGCTGGGCTCTGGCCATCGCCCACCTCTAACCCCATTTGTTCTACCCAAAGACTGTGACTATGTAACCTCAGAGAAATCTGAACCCTGAGGCTCCTTGCTGTTCCCCCAGGCACCTGCCAACCTTTCACCCCTTCAGTGGGTGAGCATCTGGAAGGTGAGGAGGGGCAGATGAGGCGGCCCGGGTGGGCTGTTTGTGAAGTATTGACATGGTAAGAGATAGGACCATAGAGATGTCAGACTTCAGAGGGACGGTCAGAGCGTTTCTCTCTTTTCACAAATCAAATACATACTGCTACGTGTCCGCCCCTTTTTCTCTTTCCTCCGTTCGGTCTTTTATTTCCTTCTTTAACTGTACACGCAGATCATGCAGACTATGATGTATGTACAGCTGGTCCTGACAGAGCTGTCCAGGAAACGTGTGGTTTACAGATCCCCTGTTGACATACTGATTCGACTTGCCTTTCACTTTTCAAAGACCTGGAACTTTAACTGCACAGGGGGCTATTGTGGTCCGACTCAGCATGTTTGACCACGGTGGAAAACCACTCAAAATATGCTCGACTGACTGAAACACTGAATGGATGTGACACACAATGCATAAAGCTCCATCAAAAATCGTGGTTTCGAACCACACGTGCACTCTCCCCACACCTGCTCACACCATGTGTTACAAAGTATTTTGCACCATTAGTCCTGCTCAAATGCTATTCCATACTCTCCACCGTTTTATGGAAACAATAATATCCTTGTTGTTAAGTTAGAGCGTAAAGACATAGCTGTATATCTTACAATAGCCTTAAAGTTACTGCATAGGGCCAAAAACTATGTAATATAGTTTGATATAGTTTTATAGTTTGAGTTTTTTAGTGATTCAAACCAGGGAACTTTGTGTTCAGAATGAAATTCCTCTGAACCCTGACTTTGGTTTCAAACTGCAGTTCAAACCGGAATAATGAATGTTTTTGGCCCCCTTGGAGGCAAGGGGACCAGGCTGCAAACACAACATTGACATATTATCACCTTATAAAGGCAAAATATGCAGAATTCTAGAAAATGATACTTGTCTGGCTCTCTGGACTGGCGCCACCAGCAATCATTGATGCCTAGAAACCCCTGGAGCACAGCAAAATAACAACAAAACCTGAGAAATACAGGTTAGGGTGGCTTGTCAGCACCACAGACAAGTGACAATTAGAATAATTGGTTCTGATTCAATCTGCACAGCACAGCGTCCTTGTAACTCGATATTATGTCTATGACTGTGTTAGCAAACAGGATTTTTACAGTTTATTTACTCAGTCAGCCATTATAAAGGAACCTTGTTGTTCATTTGGAGTTGTATTTCTGGCAACCAGACAAGCTTACGACATGTTTTAACATGGATTTACAATATACGGTATACATCAATCAGCTGCATCATTATAACTACTGACAAGTGAAGTCAATAAAAATCTAAGCAGGAAACTTTGGGTCCTGGCATTTATATGAACGGCATTCTGACACATACACTTTATTGCAGAGCCTCTCATGGCAACGCCGCAAAACTACTAGTTTGAAGAATGTAACAGAAAGCCCAATGGTTTGACATGGCATCCAAATCCCAATCCAATCAAGCATAAGATGCAATGGAACAGAATCCCCACCCTGCAAGACGCCTTAATGAAAAAAAAAAAAGACCTGCTGCGTATGTCAGGTACCACAGGATACCTGCAGAGGTCCCATGTCCATGTTCTGACAGCTCAGAGCTGTTTTTGGCAGCATGAGAGGGACCTATGCAGCATTGGTGAGGTGGTTTTTATTTAGTGGCTGATCAGTGTATATTGGCTCACAGTACTGGGCTCTGTTTTTGGTCTCTGTGAACTCTTCAGGAAAACATCTGACTGCCAAATGCTCCAATAGTTCACCAGCTAGCTGCTGTTTGTTCCTAGTCAAGCAGTGATTTGGCATTTTAAAGTTTTAAAGCTGTAAATAGCTGCCTGCTGCTGCCAGAATGAACCCAAACTTGCCTACAGCCCCTTAAAGCCAAGCGGAGCTGCAAATTCAGGGTAAATTAATAATATTTGTTTATTCATTTGCTTTCTATTTTTGCAGGATACTCTAATTGTCCAGTTGTGCACTTTGATTTATGCTATACAGTAACTGCATATTGTACTCACTGCATTAAATAGAGAAAACCTAAGTGCACACACAAATCCAATAGTGGAGGGCATGCCACTGGAGTGTAAATGTGAAACTGAATTAGCCATGTGTCTTCTCTTAACAATTGCAGTGCACTCGGTTACAGTATGCAGCCGTATGGGCTCTGTCTAGCATTACTGTCACCCCCCATTTATTATATCGAGGGAAGATGGCCCCTCTATGCCCCTCAAATCCTCTTAGCCAACATTTAGCTGATTGATTTTTTGCCCCTTCTTCCACTATTCAGATTATCAATGCGATAAAAGCAGGAAGTTGTATATTATTCATGCAATTCAGTCTCATGAGTGGATAGAGGGATGAGAAAGCAGGTCATAAATGTTTCAGCAGCGGCCACGTCTGGAAGAATAATTTCAAGGCAACGTTATTGAATATAAAGGCAGAGCAAACTGAGCGCAATAAAATGAATGATTCAGTCCTCTCAGCAAATAACCTGTTACACACGCAGAGTCGGGGGACGATGAGGGAAATTAGAGTTCTCACCTCTTTTGATTGTAATGTAGAGGTTTATGCTTATGAAGATTAATAATTAACATGCTCCTTCAGTCAAATAGAAATTCCACAGCTACAAAGGGCACAGCAGCCATCAGAAACTGAGCTTGCAGTGCAGAAACCTCATATTCACGTCCTTTTTTTGTTTTTTTTAATTTCACCCGCACCCAACTCCTCCTGCCTGAGATCCACGATAATTGTTTTGACTCAGCAGAATATTGTTAAGCAGGTTCCCCATAAACAACTGCTTCGGGCTATAAAAACCACAAGGCAGATTTACCACAAACAAAGCTTTTATTTTCTTTTGAACGTGTAGTTTAGCTTCCTGTTGTTCAAGACAGTCGGGAGAGCGGATTCCAACTGACTGTGTTCTCCAGATTGCACCGCTCACTGTCTCTGGTAGGTTTCCCTCCTTTTGAACTAAATGATGATCATGGAGATTATGTATTAGTAATTCCTGCCAGGTCTTAAAAAGAATGCCCATGCTGTGTGCTTAATGCTCAGTGGAAGGATTATGCAGACCCCTGCATGTGGTGTTATGGCTGCATACCTCCAGTCAGACTAAACCCAATCTGTTACAGATTTGGTCTAAAGGAGAGAAGGTGCAGTAAGCACAAGGGTGTGGGTGGAGGGTTGTGCTGTGCCGTATTCACGCTCCACTGTACATTCCACTTCTTCTATATCGTGAGGGATCAGAGCTAAACCTCCCCTTAGAGACTATATTTTTATCTGTGCATTAGATGTTTAAAATAATAAAAATGCAAAAAAAACTCAAAAAACACTTGGTCTGTGACAAGGCTATACATTATACTATATATTTCCAAAGTGTCTTTCTCTTTCAAACATTTTATTTTCCCTTTGCGGTTGAGTAAAACCCAAATCCCCCCTTGGTTTCCTCTTGAATGTGGGTCCAATTAAATACACATGTGGATTTTCATATTGAAGCTCATAAAAAGGTAAACTCCAGCGATTTACATTACATTTACATAAGGAATGCTAAGTACCTACACATGCGAGGTGTTAATGCCTCTATCAAAAACAGATGGTCATCACTATTCATTATTCTCACTCAGGATGTTTTATTGAGCCAAAATTTCACAGTACCACACACCATTCGATATGTGCAAAATTCCATAAGGGTATTATTTCCAATCAGAAAAGGCCCAAACTTTTCGGCATTTGGAAGTGTGTGTGGGTCTGCCAGGTCTGCTTTCTATTTGATGTCATCGTTTGCACTCTGTAAATATGAATGATGTCATATTCGGTCTGACAGAGGCTAAGCAGGACCAACAGACAAATACTTCTTGCCAATATTATGGGACCGTTTTATTGCGTGTGTGCAAACAATAAAGTTTAATGTATTGTTTCCTTATTCATACTCATAAACCCTTACATGAATACGAGGGCATTTTACAGTAAATGCTCCTCTGTGGAGTCCAAAACATGCTATGAATTATATAGTTTCTCTATTTGTCCAGATGTCAAAGGTTTGTTTGTTTGCTACTAGTAGTAATTGATTGACATATTATCAGCGATCAAAGTTTGGCACCGCAAATATGGTTATGGATTAATAACAAACTGCTATGAGCAAATTTATAGCAGCAAAAGGACAGTGAAAGGTAAGATTCGTTTGATCATTGTCATACCTTGAAGTTTTGAACGGCACATTGTTTAACCTATATTTTTCTTTGGAATTTTATTGCTGTTTAATTTTATATCTGTTCCAGATATGTATCATAAAAGTCATATTCTGACCTTTACAAATCTTTCCGTGTGTAAGGAACAGGTTAGAGTCGTCTCTGGTGCTCTGCTATGTCTTGCTGCCACCTATTGATGAAACATGTACAGTGAGAGATCGTAAAAATTGTACCAGAAAGAAGGACTAAAGAAAAACTGAATTAGTTTTGAAGTTTAAACAATTAGCTTTAATTCATTTCCTTTCGTTCTTCTTTTGCATTACAACAACATTCTGCCAGCAGCTGAAGTTTACATTAATTTAATCCACAAACTGTTTCAATAGGAGCTCAGCAAACTTATAATCAAGCGAGGTTAAAAAAAAACTAAAAATATTGTTTGCAGCAAAAAAGAAAAAAGCTTTAAACCATCAGTGTATGAAATGGCAAACAGACCCGTGCACATGGGAAACTAAATACACACACACAGAACTGTGGGAACTAGTGATTAGCTGTGCAGCAGTGGTATAACTGGGCTTCTAATTACTGTATTGTCTCATTATCCCTCTCTACCTCCTATTTACCTCATTTCCATCCTGGAAAAACAATAACTTTGGTTGGGATCGCAGTTAATGAACAAACAGAAAGTGTTCACTGACAGCGAAGAACTCTGTCATTAAATACAAGCTTGGTTACGGATCCCAAAAAATACATAAAAATAATTTATGCTTAAGTGATAACATTGAGGACATGAAATGCTCAGTCAAAGCCTCTACAATAGGACGACATTGTCAAGTGTTTTATCTATATTAGCTTTATAAATGTATGCAATTTAGAATGGCTACAAGAGCAAGCATCAGATATATAATTACATAATTAAGTGCTGGACTTACCAGGCACTACTTAAGCCATTATGCTTGCAAATCCGCATATAACAAAAATGTAAAAAAAACAAAAACAAAAAAAAACCTAATTACATTGCATATTTGTTGCTATAGAAACATTTTCTCATACAAAGAAAATAAATACAAAACACAATCGCTGAGAAGTCTATCTTTTCGCTCTAGCTGAGTAAATACTTCACAATTATCAGTTACATTCCAAAGTACCATATGTTCTCAGATCAGAAGTCAGTTGTTATTCATGTTAGAGACACGGGTTTGGATGGTTACCCTTCTGACCGGAGTCTGATCTGCATTGCGATTGGCTACCAGCTCCTGCAGCTGCAGGGCCCCTCCACCAATGAAGCAGAAAGCTGGGCACACGGGGCCGGAGCAGTCCACGTGGCCTTCCCACAGAGGTCGCAGCGAGTGGGCGTCGTAGAAGGTGACGCGGCCCTTCTCAAAGTCAAGGCACACGCCAAGCCGGGGCGGCAGCGGGTAGGTGAGGCCTGACGGCGAGGAGGGGCCGTTGTCTCGGATGCCGTTGCCCTGATTGCTGTGATGGTGGTAGCTGTGTTGGGGCAGGTAGATCTTACCCATCCCCATAGTGAGGAAGCAGAATGGCGGAGCAGAGTCCAGAGCGTCCTCTGCCCCACTGTCGTGACCACTGTCCGGGTCATAGCTGGAGAGAGAGCACGGTTTGATGAATGAGGATGTCGACAAACACCAATGAGACATTTTATTTTGTTTTTCTTCATTTGTATCTATCCTCCCAGTGACAGAGGACATATTCCAATCCTATACTCAGAGTGTTAAGACAAAAAGGTAAAAATAGACCACTGCAGGAAAGCTACTATGACTGACATATTAATGTAAGATATTATTCGACTGGCTGTATTACTACTACTCGTGTCTCAGCTGTAGGTGGAGCTATTCTCATTTCTTTATAACCTGTAGTCCTGCAGGGCTCAACCAGTCCTTGCCTTCAAAGGATCACAACAAATTTGGATTTTAAGGTGAATGGTCAGGTAGAAAATAAGTAACATCAACACAACTTTGTATTTGGTTTTTCTGACATTAGATTAAAACTTTGGTCCTCTAGTTCCTAAAAGTTTGAGGTGGAAGTTACTCCGGACAAACTGGTAACACTGTAAAAATTTCACAAGTGAAAGGGCCACGAGGTAAACAAGTTAGGTAACAACACAGACTTTAAATATAACAATAAATTGTATTTTATCTGATGTTTTTTCATGCATATGTGAAAAGTAACAAATATCACAATCTATTAAATAAAAAAGTAGATTTTTTTTCTCTAAAATGAAATGGATCAATATAAACACCATAACAAAGAATCTCAAAATTGTTTCTTTCTACCTCTAATTAAATAGTAATTTTTCTTTACATTTTTGCTGGTTAATTTCCATTTCATTTTCCAGCTACTCACCGGGGACTTGCCATGTCCTGTGGAAGGTGAAACCACTCTTGCAGTTTGGATTCAAGGCCAACTCCAACCTGTTCAAAAAAGAACATTAAATGACTCTTTCAGCACATAATGTTATAACCAGTCTAATTCTTTCATTCACAACAATTTCAAGACAAGCAGTAACACAGGCTTTTTGTCTAAGGTGCCTTTGATTTGTGGTTGATTTGATTTTGGATTTGAATTGAAAATGGAAAGCTCTCTGGGGTCCAGCTGCTATGGGGGCAAGAATCACATAAACTGTAATATAAGAAAACAAAATTGTACTATTCTCAAAAAAACAAAAACATGTCATTTTGGTTATTCTTGCTTAAAATGTAGCCTGTTTCATGATGAAGAATAATAACAAGTGAAGACATAAAATTAGAATATGTTGTGTTATATTTTAAGTTGGGTTTTTTTATTTGAAGACAAACATGATTGTCCTGTTGACTAGGTTTCCATATTTGTGTTTTCATTTGTTCTCTGCTCACTGGCCTGAGGTGGGTTGGACTCAGCTGCATCAGGCAATGTTTTACAGATCCATGCACCAATCAGGTTTCAGCTACGAGAATATGAAAAGAGTTGGGTTGTTTACTGACGCTGCCGACTGGTACATGTAATTGAATCGCAGGCTAATAGTCCATGTGAGTCAGGTTTAGTCAAAAAGTCTTAAGGAATAATACTTACTTTAATCTTAATTATGATAACCATTATTTAGTCAAACCAAAAACAAAAAAGAATGTGTAGAAAGTCCTACCTTCACTAGGTAAGACCCAGGCTCCACTGAGCATGCCCAGTAATGCCGCCCCTGTGTAATGGCTACATCCCCCACCAGGAGGTCTGAGGTCAGGTGACAGGAAGTGAGGGCATGGTCAGCGGCCTGCAACAGAGAGAGTCCGGGGACGTTGCGGGCACAGCGCTGCTCTTTACTGACCACCAGCCGGTCCGCATGGAGACCCCAGCGGGAGTCCAGGTAGAAGTTGAGCACTGAGAGTTGGGAGGCACAGAAGAAACAACGAAAGGGGAGGGAGGGGGAGGAGAGGCAGATGTGATCGTAGAGCAAAGAGACAGCTGCATTCAAAAATAATGTATAGGGTTTTTAAACAGAAGAAGTTTAGGAGACAACAGAGGGGAAGTTACAGAGCAGAAACGAGGAGAAAACAACGCAATCAAGAGCAGAGATAAGGGGAGGAGGATCAAAGAGCAAGCATGCACCTCCTCCCACTCCCACTAAACTGATGAGTCAGGGAATGGAATACAGTGGGTATCACAAAAGCTTTTGCTGTGTCGATTGTGTCGATTTTTTGCTAAGAAGGTAGAAGTTACAGGGGGAACATTTGCAATAGCAAAAAGGGAAAACAACCTGCAGGGACAGAAGGAATTCACCAATGACTCAGTTTGAACATTAAAAATCCCTGGATCTGAAGCCGATCCAGGTTGTTAAGCCTCACGTCTTAACAAACTGCAAACCTCATCAGTGCTGGGACCGATCTCGTTATACAGCCGAAAGCAGAGGGTGGAGTGGGTGTATAGTTGGGCTTGGGGGGGTCTGGGGAGCAGAGGCTGACCACAAAGACATAAAGGAGACAACCATGTTGTATGGGGTGCAGAGGGTTGGTCAAGAGGTATGAGTGCACTTCTTACATTCTGTAGGAGGCATGTAGTTTGGCGGCGTGGAAGTGGTGCAGGACAGGATGACAAAGCTGTGAAATGCAAATAAAACATGAGAAAATGATGAAGAAACAAAAGAGAAGAAAGTGAGTGTGTGGAAAGTGGGGGGAAATGAGAATATGGGAATGGACAGAAAGGACAAAGAATGAATTATTAACTGACTGCAACCATCCTAATGCTTTAATTGCACCTGATATATATGATATATATGAAACAATAACAGGAACGGGGAGATAAATGAAAGCAACTCCACCGGCCTGCAGATAGCTATGCTGCAATAGGATTAAACTGCTGAGGGAATTCCGATGCTGCACTGAACTCCCCTATATCTCTCTTTCTATTCATTCCCCTCCCTGAAATTACGTGTTACTTACTTCACACCTTCATCAGAGTTCCTATGCTTTCTGAAACGTGGTGGTACTTCATCTGTCTGTAGAATGCTGGCTGGTGGAGAGGTTGGATCTTCCTAGTCTGGATGGCCCAGCACCATCTGGATCCATGGACTACACTTACTTTTGGACCTACAGACTACACCTGCTCCTAGATCAATAGACTTTGCATACCCCCAAAACGATGGATTTCACATGCTCTTGGACTCATGGACTGAATATATTATATAAACATGTATTTTTCCGTTTTCAGGGTTTGTTTTTTTTTTAAGTTTTTCCTTCAGTGCAGTGGGTGTCACATCTGTACAGTTGTGTACGAGTCCTATGATACAATTTGTAATTTGTGATTTTGGACTATACAAATAAAAAAAATGACTGGCTTCATTTTTATACAATAGAAGGAAGAGGAGAGTTCATTAAAAAATACTATATAATCAGTTTAATGCTGGTTATTTCTTAATGGTAATCATTAGGGATGCACTGATATGAAAATGTAGGCCAATACAGATAACCAGTGTTAAAACTGCTGTTTTGACAAATAGCCAACCTTACGTCAACCTGATGTTTATAAAAATACTTACACAACAGCAACTTCAGCTACACAGAATTAATCATCAGTTATTTCAGTCGGACCAGCTTTGTTCATCGCACAAAGACCTATTTTGCATCCTCAGTCATGCAATGCCTGTCAGCTAATGTTTGCTATAGGCTTAGGTTGCTGGGGGAACACTTCAAGATGCACTGAGCTCTCTTCTCTCCTCCCTCTGACTCTGACTCCATCTCTGCTCCTCTAAATGTCCATATCCTTACACTAACTTTACTTCTTCCCCAGAGTCTTGTGCTTTATCATCCTGCAGGTCTTTCTAGGTCGCGGTGGGAGCTGCTGCTGTGGTCCTGCCTGATGTCTCCTGGCCACATTAGGACAAGAGATCCTGTGACTTGGATCCTTGGTTGGATTGCCCAGCATAGCCAATGGACTACAATAACTTCTGGACCAACAAACTATTCCCACGCTATATCTGGATTTATAGACTCATATGAACTCAATTATTAGTAAACTGTTATTATCATGTTTTTGTGTTCTGTACAAGTGACATTTATTGCATGTCTGTCCGTCCTAGGAGGAATGATCTCTCCTCTGTGGTTCTTCCTGAGGTTTCTTATTTTCCCTGTTTAGGGTTTTTTAAGTTATTCATCACCCGGTTCGAGGGTCTAAGGGCAGAGGATGTCAAATCTGTACAGTTTGTCAAAGCCCAGTGAGATAATGTGTAAATTGTTATTTTGGGCTATACAAATAAAATTTGATTTGATTTGATTTGATTTGATTTGATTTATGATGTGGTGCAATGATTGTACATGAAAGAAAAAACTTTAATGCTAAAAACATTATTTCTACAATTTCACAAATTTGCTCCTCCAATTGCGTGTACAACTCACAGTTCTGAATCAAGGTGTGTCTGCTCATAATTAGGTCAGTCAGTTTTCTGTGTGGATAGTTTTGTGTGTGCGCTGACCTGGCGCAGGTGGGGTGTGCAGGTACACCTCCTCACTGTACTCCCCGTAGCCCGCCTTGTTGCAGCCTCTCACCCGCAGCACGTAAACGCTGTCCATCTCCAACCTGTCAATCACGGCGCTGCTCCCACTCACTTCATCCAATCGCTGCCAGCCCCACCGGGCGGCGGCCAACCCTCCTCTCATTCCACCTCTAGACGCTCCCCCTGGAACCACGCCCCGACGGCGATACTCGACGGAGAAGTGCCAGGCAGGTGTGGACTCCTGGGGCAGTCGCCAGCACAGGAAGAGCTGGTCATAGGCCAGGGTACGCTGGGTATCGATCACTGGAGCCAGGGGAGCTGTGCAACAAGCAGATATGCGTAAATCACGAATAACTTAAGTTTGACACATTGAAGCTGTGCTATCTTCTTCACCTCTATTACTGGCCAATGTTTGTTATCTCTGCCAAAGTGGATGTTATGTTTATGGGGGCTGTTTATAGTGGCTGAGGTATGCCATTCTTTCCCACTCCTTCAAGAAACAAAAAATTCATCAGAAAAAAAAATCTCTGTCGTTCTCTTCTTCCCACTATCCCCTTCCCCTCCCACTTTCCACTATCTCCATCCCTACCGTTTCCTTTCCTCCCCCGTTCCTCTCCTCAATCCCCATTCTCACCCTGGATGAAATTCAGCTCAGTCAGGAGTTTGAGTTCTTTGGAGACGTCCAGCTGGAAGTGTCTAAAAGACGGGTCGGCATCCAGAGTGAAATGTTGGAGATTCTCAATTGCTTTGCTCAGCCTGGCACCATGTAAAACAGGGAAAGCAGCATTAGAGGAATACAGGAGGAACCGTGTTTATATGATCCCGATTGGGGGGTCAGACGAGTCGATGAGGGGAGGCAGGGATGTATGATTGTTTAGAAAGGATTGTATGTTGTTTTGTATTGTCAACAAATCTCATGGAAAGCGCATAACCAGCAATGCGTTGGCCTGTCAAAATTTTCCCCACACTGTCAGTGACATTCAGTTCCAACCCACCAACTCAAATGTTGTCATTTGAGATTTGATCAGCCTGCTTCCTTCATCTAATTGCACAGCAACACACAAACTCTGTTCAACTTGCTGTCTCTTCAAATGCAATTTACTCTGCTGTTTTTTCCCACCACATTCCCATCGACAGACATTCTTTACAGATTCACCAGCTTCATCACCAGAAGTCTGGGCAGAGTCATCAGACAGCGTCAGACTCCATACGGGGATTTAACGTGTTGTTGCTTTAGAGCAGACTCCCTTCATTCATAGAATATCCATGCAGAGTCATTCTGGAAACACTGAATTATTACATAACTTCTGCTGTAATAGATGTAACTCATCCATGTTTCTGAAAGAAACCAGCTATACGGCTCTTTGGTTACACATTACTTATCAGAATCAATTCAGTGCTGCTTTTTTTGGATTGGTTAACAATACAAAATATATAAAAATCATTCAAACTAGTAATGGCATGAAACATATTCTGAATCAAAATGTTACAGTAACTAAGAAGATCTAGTTGTGTTAGTTGTTCAGAATAATGCAGGGATGAAAGTGGAACAAAACAATTTCTTTCAATTTCAAGCTCGCTCATTTTCTGCATGAACTTAAGCTGTGAAAACCGGTTTTTAGGAAAGCAGCGTGATGCCAAAGAGAAAAGAACAGGAAACCTGTTATGTGTCTGGCGAGCTGCTTGCACAAAGCAGGGCTGGTCTGTCTCTTTGAGCAACTCCTGTGTGAACGCCATGAGGCCTGCGTGTTCCATCAGGCTCCGTCTCTCGGCCACTTGCGCGGCCAGTGCCTCACCTCGTTTCTGCCGCGCCGCCTCCAGAGCCTGGGTGAGCGAGGCATGGCGCTCAGCCAGAGCAGCCGTCAGATCCCTGATGCTCTGAGCCAGCTGCTCTCTGGCGGACACGCTGTTTACCTGGTGGTGAATAACACAGACAAGAGAGTTTGAGCGTCCATGACATTTGTGTCAGGCAAATTCTCAGGATCTTTTGTAGGAAATGTTTTACCACAACTACCACAACAAGGAGTTTCATCTGATGGAGACATGAAGTTATAATATATAATGGACAGATTACTGCTGCATAACGTTATTATTATTTCTTCTTAAGTGTGGACAAAATGTGAATATGATTTTAACTTCTTAATCTACTCCATCATCGATGACACAAAACACGGCTTGCTTTGCATGGCTACACGTAGTTAGAACACAATCAGATAGTGTGAGGACGCAGTTAGAGAGGTTAAATGTGTAACCGTTGTACAAACAACCCAAACAACCATTTACTGACTGAAACTGCTGCTATCTTAATTATTGTCATCAACTAGTCTAAAACTCTTCCTGTGAAGCATTAATAACTGGTGTAAAATCATGTCATCATATAACACAGTTTTCTTCATATTTAATATCAATATTCAACATTTCCTTAATATATGGGTAATTAATCACAAGTATATACATATGTTAAGTATTTATTTTGTTTAATAAATACCTCTTCACTCACATGACAACTATGTAGGAGTACAAATATCAAAAATTGCTATAAGAGGTACATCTGACCATACTGTATCTGCACAATCATCCTACAGTCGACTACCATCCACTAAGTAAAGTAAAAAAAGCAAAATTAAGACCAGAACAGCGATGACTTCACAAGGTCGCTCTGAATGTACACCTTTGGATGTGTTTGAATGCTCAGATAAACACGGTTACGTCACAATGTCCAGATTTGTGATTAGTAAGAGAAGTTATAGGCTAATTAATCATAAATATAACAATAAACACTTTTATGTCCTAAAATCTGCTTAATTAAAACTGCATTTTTGTGGTGTTTAGCTGCTGACTGGAGTCAATTCCATGTTCAGCAACATTCTGTCAGCCCAAAGTATTGATCACCTCCGTCTGAGTGATGGAACTCTCCAGCTGGGTAATCTGAGCCAGAACTGTGCCCTGGTTGGACAGAATGTAGTTCATCTCCTTCGTAATCTTCTCCTGTCAATTAAAGAGCAAAAACACAACACACACGCAAGCCACTGTAATGTTACACACAGCCTCACATTAACTCTGCATTCTGTATTGTTTTACAAGCATGCGTATTGTTGACTAAAGGATCAGATTTCAAAAGTTGCATATCGTCCTCTACATGACATCAGGACAAGGTCATTTGAAACAACAGCAATGTTTGTGTTAAGAATCATCCTTTCACGTGTAGGATATTTAGAGTCCAGACAATGGCACGTTCAGAGTCCTACCTTTAGGGCCTGGTATGCATGGGCCACTGGCAGGATTTTGTGCCCGGTGTGGGCGCGGCGCAGTTTGCAGAGAGGGCAGAGCAGCCGCTGACAGGACCTGCAATAGAACTGTAATTTCTCCTGATCGTGCTCCGGACAGGTCAGAACCTGAGCAGGGAGAGAGCCGAGAGATACATAAACTTATTTATCTGAATCACATTTCCCTTTGAGGGAGAAAGAGTGGATCGTTATTAGGTCGTGTGGCGTGCAACGACACAGTATCACAGGGCCAGTCTTCTGTCTCTGCATATGAAGGAAACTGCCATCAAAGAATCCTGAAAAAATGTAAATGCAAATGCACATTTCTTTTTTGTTTAAATTTTAAATTAAATGTATAAATTTTGGCCTAATGACCTAATGATAAATCCTTGAGAACTCATTAAAAATTACAAAAAAGTGTTTTTTTAGCACGTAATAGCAAATCAGATCAGATCTCTAAGGCATTACTTTAGAAAAGATTTTCAAACCATTAATGAAGCTTTGAGACTGGATAGTTTTACAAAAGTTGCTCTATTATAACATTATACCAAGATTTGTGCATCTTTAGGAAAGATAGTTAAGATATCTTATTATGGAAATATGTCCATAAACTCTATAAATAGAGCCCTAATGTCGTACCTTTGGTCTGAAGTTGAGTGTAGGCTGTATATGTTCGTGTTGCGCCCGAGGCGTACCCCAGGGGTGGTACAGCTTGAAACACTCGTTACAGAAATTGGCCCTGCAGTCGGCGCAGCCCTTGGTGGCCTCCAGAGCTTGAGGAGGCTTACAGAACTGGCACATCACGGCCACACTGCCCAGACTCACTGTGTGTCTGTACCTGGTGATGATGTGGAGGACGGACAGCACCAAGGGATGGAAGAATAAAGAAATTTCTTTAGCGCGTAGCTCTTTGAAATACTGACCTATAAGCTATATGCAGTGTGCTGCAGCGCATGATTTGCAGGAATCAACAGCCCACCTGCTGCTATTGAATAACCACAATCAGGACAAGTTCTAACAACTTCTTTTTTTCAGGTCCAAGTCATCTATTCATAGCTATTAAAGCTAAATATCAAGAGCACTGGAGGACAAAGAAGCACATAATTGCTCTTTGTCAGTGCGGTTTAGTTACGCATCACTACTAAAGACTACACTGGGTGGACATACCTGTCAGGTTCACCATTACACTGCTTCTCATCTCAGTCACAGAGAAGTCTCACCGTCTCTATTGGAGACTTTCTGTCTGATTTTTTCTCCACTGTCCAGAGGTGCTCTGCAGGGCTGGGTACTGGGGCCGTTATAGTCTGTCCTATGTTTGCTTCCCTTTGGACATTTCTAAGCAGTTACAAATATCGCATATAATAACCAGGTTGCCTTTCTTTTAAACCTAGTGAGAATTTTAGGCTATTAAGGCTCCTTGACTGTCTAAATGCAATTAAGGAATGGCTGGCAGCAACAAAAAATGAATGTTCAAAAGGTAAGAAAAGGTTGCTTTATGAAAGGTCATGCCTATGACTGTGCAAAGGATTAGCGATCTTTTCTCTGCTGCCTGCTCCAATTTGCAAAACGCAAGGTTTGTTGTTGATACATTCTTGTAATTTGACACTGTAGATTCTACTGTACGTGGCAGCCCCAGGGGTCTTTCGTAGGGCTTGGTGTGTTGTACAATATGTGTGTTGGTGCCGTGTTGTCGTTGTTATTTGTGTGTTGCAGGTCCTTCCATATTGGTGAGCTGGTGGGGATTATCGGTGAACGGCAGTCAGCTAGCCACCACCTCAGTTCCCATAAAACCTGTCAATACTGTTCCCTCCCCTGGCACCACACCCTCTTTTTTATTGCATTTGTGGAGCTTCTGTTTTGTTACATTTCTACTATCTGATCTATCTTTCTGTTCTTTTCTTTGTCATGAGTTCTATTTTTTTTGTTTTGTTTGTTAATCCATTATTTGTCTTTGTTAAGTAAAACATATCTTTGTTTTCTTACCCTTATTTGTTGTGATTTGCTAAAACTAGAGATGCTCATACATGCTTCACATATCACACAGACTGATGAAAGCACTTTTTCTTTTACTAAGTATGCATGTGCTTCATCATTTGCAGACAACGTGGAATGCTGCCGCAAGTGTAGGTCCGACAGAGAGTCTCAGGTTACCCCTTTACTTCCTGTTTCCCACTGGCTCCTTGTTGTGCATATGGCTCCATCTGAAATGTAACCCTTATTTTCAGAGCATTGCATGGCCAGGCTCCTGCATTTCTGTCTGAACTACTCTACCTGCACATTTAAGGTATCTACGTATCTCCCTCTTACATCAAATAAGCTCCATTATTAATCTGTCCCCTATGGCTGCACTAGGATATGATGTTATTGGGCTTTTGAAGCTGTAGCATGGCTCTGCAATCTCTATCCTCACCCTTACAGTCTGTTGATTATGTGGTTTCTATTTAGAGGTTTAGTTTAGTTTAATTTGTTTTGTCTGGATTGAGATAACCTTCTGCATAACAGGTTTACATTTTACTTCATTAAAATGTATTTTGTTTCTACTCTTCCTTATGGATTATCATAATGTTTGAGGCTTTAGTGGCTACTTTATCTCCAGACAAATTTGATTTATTACAAAATCAGAATCCGAATCGTTTTTTTACCTCTCCACTATACGCTCCAATGTGAGGTTGCGCAGGCAATCAGTGAGGCCTTTCTCTCCCAGCTCTACATCTCGGCCACAGGGGACACAGGGGAACATCATCACCAGGGTCGGCGCCTCCTTACGGCGTCGCCCTGGATACGTCCCATATCCCGGAGACCGGGGCATGGATGGCGAAGGCGGGTGGGGACCTCAAACCAAGAGGAAAAGCCAGATGTGAGCAGAGGGAGACAGAGAATGCGAGAGGATTGTTTTTCCAAACATAAATATTGCGTATTACTCATGGTCTGGCTGTGAAATCAAGGGTTTTCTTAGAGGTAATCCCATGGTTTTGTTTTCCTTTTTCCTCTCCTCACTGTGTGTCAAATTGCAGTCAAGAGCTCTCAAACCAAAATAGTTTTATATAATCTTAAAAGAGAAAACTGTACTGCACAATAAACATAGATATTGACAGGTATATCAACACGGAGTATTCCAAACCTGCCCGCAGTACACGGTCAATAGGCCGTTGCTCGGTTTTCGGTGTGGGCCTGCGGGCCTGGCGAGGTGAGCGGGTATTGGGTGTGGAGGCCGGGGAGTTTGGCTCTGGGGGAAGCTCTGGAAGCGGGAAGCCGCTCGCGACTAAGACCTCCGAGGCACACATGAGGCAGACGCTGTGCTGGCATGGCAGGACCACGGGCTGTTTGACAATGTCCTTACACACAGGACAATGCAGCTCAAGCTCCAGGCTCTTCATGTTCGACTGTCAAAAGCAATGAGAAGAGGGGTTAGGGTCTGCAAATTTATTTACTTACATTATTTCACCTATCGTGTAGAAACCTGAGGGGAATATCGAAAGATTGACCAAACGGAATGTGATTGTAATATTACTGTAAAACACCAAAAGGAGCATTGAATTGATTACATAAAGTAAAACTAGCATGCAGGGCTGAGCATCAGTCACAATTTTGTGATACCAAAACTTATCTGTATATGTTACCAGCAATAGATTTTTGAAAATGATGATCCTGTGTGTCCTTAAACATTATCTTATAGTAATACACCCTTGTATATGAATGCACAATGTTCTGTTTCAGGTGTGTTACATTCAGATTTCTAATAATAATTGATATTTATGCCTTTAAATTCTTGTGTGGGTTGTGATGGGTGGCTGGCACGCAACCACTCCCTACATATTTAAGAGGGCTTCCTTTTATCAAAAATCATTTGCTTGATGAAGGTCCAGTGCTGAATTATTATTTAATTATTTAACAGCTAAACAGAGTGCCTCCCATTTATTGCAGCCATACATATAATAGATTAGCCAGCATCTTTTTTCTAAACAGCTTCTCCTATTTTTCTGGATTTATGACAACCTTACCACCCCATTGCACCGTATGTACCTGTTTACACAGAGAGCCAGTGGGGAGCAAGGCAGCGTAAAGACACAGAGGATACAGCCTCAACTATAAGTGTTCACACGAAATCAGTTTAATTTTAGGGTAATTTATTCGGTTTCACTGCAAAATCTGGTTTGCCCTTCTGTCTACGTGACCCCGGTGGCAGAAACGGGGGGGGCTGGTGCGATGAAGAGCCGCCCCTCCTGATCTGTCACAGCTATGGTCGGACTCAAGGACATTGATTTGACACACTGGCTGTTGCA
>KV751318.1:5574277-5585071 GCA_001698575.1 Mola mola | reverse complement strand
TGTGTGATTAAAATCTCAGTTTAGTGTTGAGTCTGTATTTGTGGGGGCAGCACAGGAGGACAATGTTACATTTTCTGTCATGTAAAGCCTTTTATTTCCCTTCACGGATGCCCTTGGCACACAGCGCGGCCTAAATGTTGCAGGGCCAGCAGCAGTAGGGTGCAACACAATGAGTTAACCTCAAAACCTGGACAAGAAAAAGCTGACTGACAATGCTGCATCAGGGGTTTAGGGATTTGTCACCCTGATGTTATGTGATGCATTGCTGGGAAACCGTGATCCACTGTTAGAATCAATGATTCTAGGCAGCAAGGATGCAGGTGGTCAAAAATTCCTGTTCGCCCATTTGATTTTAAAATACTACAACTTAAAATGCAGTGTGACAAAACTTGCTCGCACGTATGCACACAGGAAGAATAAAAGCTACATTTTCCTTTTCAAATATACCTGGAGACGCGTTGCCTGTAAGCGCTACCTTGAAATCATTAGATTATTCACATTAACCTACTCCCTGCCTCTCTGTATCAGCTTCCAACGTCAGCTCCGGCCTGCCTGTCTCCATTAGCTATTGAACTGTTCCAAATAGGCTGCTGGCTGTGTTCACCGCTGTCGATGGTGCTGGGCCTGTCAGATTCATAACGTCACGACAGCAAATCCTTACCTTCACCTGGAATCTAGGCGACATGGCAGCAGACTATAATTCCAGCATCAGCGTCGTCCTTTGAGAACAAAGGAGGAGGAGTTTGAGGCATAGAATCGTAAGGGGTCTGCAGGGCTACCGATTCATCACGCCTCCACAGTGATTCCGCAATGGACTGAGCTGCATTTTAACCCGGACCGCCGATGCTACCAGCAACCCTCTACACACACGCACGCACGCACGCGCGAGCGCGCTCCTTCAACCTTGTCTCAGCAGCAGCCGGACATCCTGCATCCCGTTTCCATGGGAACGATCCCATCCCGTGAGCCAACCAAAATAGAGAAATGTGTCATTTCTCTTTACGCACCAACGCGCTACTTGTCGCCGCGATACCGTGTGAAAGACTCTTAATATGCAACCAAATAAAGTGCACATGCGCCTTCCCTGTTCCGGGGAGGGTGAATGAGGATTTCATAACCTCGATCGCGCCAAGGAACAGGATCGAAGCGGGGTGATTCTCCACAGGATGGATGCAGGATAGCATCCATCCTTTTTCATCTGGGTGCAGAGAGCACACAGTCCGAAGGGCCTCCTGCAATGGACATCCAAGTGATGCGGTTATCTCACCCACATATAAAGAGCTACTCACACTGATACGAGCCAGAGCTTCCATCGTTGATGTGGCCGTTTTGAAATCCACCTCTGCCATTTTAGGACCGTCCTGCATTACCTGCTCAGAAATCGCGTCGTGTCCGGGGCAGACCCCACATGGCACATGTTTAAAATTAAAATAATAAAACAAAATACACCAAATGGGCCCACCCGCAACCCTCCGTTTGGCACAATCTCAAATTCCGCGTTAATTTTCAAAAGATGCCCGATCTGGGCGTGTTTACACACGCACAGGACCAAAAAAAAAAGAAAAAGAAAAGAAAAGAAAAAAGGAAAAAGGGCTGATATTAAAACCGAAGATGCTGATTTCAGAATTTGCCGTTGACGCCTACGTGTATCCACGCTGAACACGAACAGATGCAGCCGGTGGCTTTGATTCCTCGCCCAGACATTCTGTCCTCCCCCCTCCACCCTTCACATCCCGCCTTCCAATGATGTGGCACACAGCAGCACTGAGACAGGCTGGTGTCACGAGAGGGCAAAATCGGTGTGAGTGATTGGATTTTACTGAAAAAATACTGCACACATGAACTGATGAGCTTTGCTTAGCTACACCTTATATCTGGCCCCAGTGATGGGTTTAATTTATTACACTAAATATTCAAGTACGCCAAATATCACCAGTGACAGAAGCCACTGTGCAAGTTCTGTTCCATTCAGGTGGAATAGAGTCAACGGGCTGGTTGATTGGTTGATTCCCCCTGCCATGATTGGAAAAGACCCTCAATGAATTTTATGAATTACAGCTGTGTTTGCCTGCAATTTCACATCAATGTGGCTCCTGTAGAAGTATTACAAGAAAAAAAGAAACAATTCAGAGACTACGAAAATAAAGTTGTAAATTTAGGAGAAAAGAGCAAAAAAAAAAGGAAAGTGGTCATTTTAGTCACTTCCTTTCCCCTCTACTCTTCTCCCTGTACACGAACAGCTGCAGCTCAAGTCATCAGTCTGTCAAAGTGCTGAAGTTTACAGATGACACAACCTTCATTGGGCTCATCTGTGACGGTGAGCCTGAGTCCTGCTACAGCTGGGAGATCGAGCATCTGGTGACCTGGTGCAGGGAGAACAACCTGCAGCTGAGTGCTCTGAAAACAGTGGAGATGATTGTGGACTTCAGGAAAAGCCCAGCCCCACTCACCCCATCACCCTGTGCAACATCCCAGTCAACACTGTGGAATGATACTGTTTTGAATGGGAGCAGAGCATCAGCTCCCTCACAAGAAAGGCACAGCAGAGGATGTATATTCCTGAGGCAGCTGAAGAAATTCAGCCTGCCAAAGACAATGATGCTGCACTTCTACTCAGTGATCATTGAGTTCATCCTCACATCTTCCCTCACAGTCTGGTACGCTGCATCCACTGCCAAGGACAAGTGCAGACTGCAACGTACAATCCACTGTACGGAGAAGCTGATCGGTTGCAATCTGCCATCACTTCACGGACTATGCGCCGCCAGGACCCTGAGGCGTGCAGGAAAATTGTGGCCGATCCCTTACACCCCAGATATAAACTTTTTTAGACTCTCCCCTCTGGCAAGAGGCTCAGGTCCATCAGGACCAAAACCTCACACCACAAAACCATTTTTTCCCCTCTGCTGCTGGCCTCATGAACACCTCTGAAGGCCTCCACAAAACTCTGCCTCCTCCCCCCTCCCACTGTAGCGTTTGTGTAAATAGCATTTATAGCAGATTTATTTCACGTTAAATGTTTGCACTTTAACACCAAACAAAATTATTCTTTTGGGTAAAACATACTTGGTAATAAACATATTTCTGATTCTGATTCTGATTCTGATCTTATTAGTTGAATGTAACCATAGGCTGCATTTACCCAAGTGGGCTACAACAGGCGTACTTAAAAACAAGTACAGAACTTTGAATGTCTACGGCACAATATGTCAGGGATAAATAATAACAATAATGAGATCTTTTTTTATCAGCCATGCCAGACTTCAGCCTCATATGGCAGCCCACCGGTGGGGAAATTTTTGAGCAACCAATAGAGCTGCAAATCACAACTATACAGTTTTTAATAATAAACAGTTCCAGGCGGTGGCAGCTTTGCTCTTTTCCAGTATTCATACTGTGGCCGCAACGTTGCATTACACTTGCAATTTAAAAACATTTTAAATTTCATTTAACTCAACCTAATAAACAAAACAAGCAAGCTGGACTGGAAAAAAATGCACTTTTATTACAGTGATGTGAAACCACATGATGGTGACGTGATAACTACATATTCCATCAGCATTATGAAGACGCTTACTTCTGCGCAGCAAGACTTTTTAAGATTTCATAGCTGGCATACGCAAATGAGCAAACCACTGCCCCAAACTCGGCAAAGTCCAATGCAGAATCATCATCAAGGTTGGCAGCATTGAAGACCTCCTCTGCATGATCCTATAGACAGAATACAAACATACAACACAAGCGTGTGATTGTGTTACTAAGTCATTTTTTTTTATTTTCCATGATGACAAACACCAAATTTATTAACCCATTGTGCCTCTGTCATATAGTAATTTAAGAGTTATTTAAGAGACATGGGCTATTTTAAACACTATTATATTAATGTTCATTGTGCCAGTGTTTGCTATCTTTACAGTCAGCACAACCTCACTGTTTTCCCCAATTTAACATATCCTGTTAACATATTGAACCCAAATACATACAACAAGAATAAAACCGGATTTTAAGAATACCCTTTAATTCAGTGACTATCAAATACACAAGCATTATTTAATGAGGCAACACCTGGATGAAGTCAAACTATATGGCACTATTTAACCACTGCAAATAGTAGATGAAACCAAAGTTGTCTTTTGATTTTCTTTATACATGTATAAAGTATGAATTAGAATTTCTAGTTTACAATTAGTTTTTAGTATAGGGTGATTAAAGTATCTTTTAACTAAAAATGTGAATTTTTCAAATGTATGTTTAATTCAGTTACAGCTACAACTGCTAAACTTTGCAAAAAGCCCTCGTGTCTATGTCTATATAATGCTGTGCGTGTTACTTTTGTACTTTATTTGTGACAAATTTACATCTTCAGGTGTTATAGTTATACCTCCAGTGATGCAGCGTTAAAGAGTACAGTGATTTTTGTTCTCACCTGTGGAAAACCCGGCATTTCACTCTTCAGCAAGTTAAAAAACTCTTCTTTGCTTAGTTTTTCATCAGACCCTTTGTATTTCACAAAGGTACACATCATGGCTCCGATAGCCACTTCCATTGGTGTCATCTTCTTGTCAGACATGATTTTAGGAATGTAGTGATCTAGACAGACAATACTTAATCAATAACAATAATAGTCATCGTCATATTTAGAATAACAAGACGAATAACAAATAGAACAGGAATTGACTGTCAGCATAAATAAAAAAAAGATCTTCTGCACACTTCTACACACCTGTCAAAAAGTGAGGCAGCGCCACTGAACAAGTACCTGAAATCACGCAAATAAAGGAATTAATAAATAACAAAAACTGCAGGCAGCAGTTTAAAATACAGTATGCAATAATTATGAGTCCCGTCCTACCCAGTTCCTACCTGCAGTCAAAAGAGGTCCCGCAGTGAAGAGAAGACAGTCTATAGGGGCTTAAATACTGAAAGGATCAGAGACACTCCCTTGCATTGCCACTCCTATGTGCTTAAGGCTGGCCCAACCAGTAGTGACGGTTTGAAGGTCACATTCTTGTTTCGTTGCATTTTGCACTTCAGAGAGCTCCAAACATTTCCCCCAAGAGACTGGACTTCAAACAGGCCAGTTTAGGTACAAAACTTTATCATTATGAAATAACGCTTGTCGTAACACGAGCAAAAATTGGCTTGACATCGTCTAGCGGTAATAAGCAGGGACACCCCTGAAAAAGACGCCATATGGTCATCATTCTGGGAAAATATACATTTCAGCTTAAACCAGTCAGTTCGGTGGACCGGCCCAGTTGGATGTGACTGGCTCGGGGATACAGTATAGATGATACATCTCACTTAAACAAGCACACTCAGACGAAGGATGAAAAGGTTGTTGTGGTTGCATGTAGTGTATGTGAAGAATGTTTTGGGTGTGGTTCACACATTGAACAGAGAACCCTACCTAAGAGCACACCTTATTCAGTAGTCTGAGTTGCACTGTAGCAGTTACAGTGCTGGTGAAAATACTGAGACTTATTACTTACTGAGTAATATTAGAATTGTGACAAAAGCAATCAGCTAAATGTAGTTATCAGGTACAGACTCTGGAGGATTCTCTATGCAGAGACACAATGGGAAGTTTTTAATCAAAGCCGTTTAATCAGAAAGTGGGTCAACACCAGGAAATCAGACTAATAAGCGAAGGTACAATCCAAGGAAACAGGAAAACTCAGGAACCGCAAAACAAACAGGATCATACAGGAGGAAAATCACGAAGGATATAACGCTGGAACGCTCTCAGAAATCAGAAAAGACAATCAACATGGGAGGAAAGGAGCGCACAACTTAAATACACAATGAGTAGACAATTAGACACAGTTTAAACACGTTAGGGAGAGGGAAGCAATCACACAGGAGGGAAGAAAACTTGACAGGACATGGGGAATAAGACACAACAGAATTTCAAAATAAAATGGGAAATACAGATTGACCCTAACAAACAGGCACATAAATGGACCCTGACAGTGGTCCTCTTTTCTTAGCTTATTCCCAAATACACATATACTGTAAGTACAAGAGTGTAATGAGCAAAATACTGTATAGTTAAAGTATACTCATCACACAAAAGTAATAGACAGAGAGAGAGAGAGAGAGAGAGAGAGAAACTCAGGGAGGAGGGGCCCGGGACAGAGCACTAGGATCTCCCAAACTCATGACATTAAGAGGGAATTACAATAATTTGGTTAAGAAAAATTTAATGTATGAACCAGGACATCCAAACTTTTACTCAGTAATTCATTTTCTACCACTTATCCTCTGCAGGGTAACGGTTTCACTGGAACCCATCACAGCATCTAAGGTGGAAGGTGAGGTCCACCATAAACAGGTCACCAATCCATATTGCTAAAAACCATTCACATTTGCATTCACACCTATGGGCTATTTGGGGTAGATTTAAGTAACTGGTAAACCTACAGTTAGTTCCAGAAGTAGTTAGACAGTGACACAGTTTTTATCATTGTGCCTGTATACATGACCACAATGGATTTGAAATAAAACAATCAAGATGTGACCGAAGTGCAGATTTTCAGCTTTAATTTAGATTGACAAAAATATGGCATTTATCATGTAGGGATAACAGCCATTTTATACAGAGTACCTCCATTTTCCACCTCAAAAGTTTAAGAAGTTTGATGGCCAGGTGTGGTCCGTTCCTTTGTTACTTCAATGAAGCAGATTGAAGGTCTGGAGTTGATTTCAGGTGTTGAATTGGCATTTGGCAGATGTTTGACTGGAGCTAACAATATGGGGTCTATGGAGATATCAGTGCAAGTTAAGACCACCATTAGGCTAAAAAACGAAATAAATCTATCAGCGAAGGAGCAAAAACATTAGGAGTGGCTAAATCTACAATTTGGTACATAAAAAGAAATAATGCACAGGTGAGCTCAACATCATCAAAAATCCTGGAAGACCACAGAAGAACACTAAAGTGGATAATGGCAGAATCCTTTCCTTGGTGAGGAAAAAACCCTCACAACATGGAGACAAGTCAAGAATACTCTGGAGATGGTAGTTGTATCATTGTCAAAGTCTATAATCAAGAAACATCTCATAAATGTAAATACAGAGGGTTTACAACAAGGTGCAAACCACCAGTAACATTCAAGAACAGGAAGAAGAAAAGAAAACATCTTAAAAGCCTCTGAACTTCTGGAATCAGATTCTTTGGACAGATGAAATCACGAATAACTTGCATCAGAATGATGGGAAGAGAAAAGTCTGGAGAAGGAAAGAAACAGCTCATGATCCAGAGCACCACACCATGTGACAAACATGGTGGAGGCAGTGTTACGGGATGAGCCTGTATGGCTGTTTATTGAGGTAAACAGCAGTAAGGTGTATACGACTATACTCTCTGCTCATATCCAGCCAAATGCTACAAAGCTGATAGGACACCGCTTCATAGTGCTGATGGATAATCACCCAAAACATACTGCAAAAGCAACTCAAGACTTTTTGAAGGCAAATAAATGGAATATTATTTAATGGCCAAGTCAGTCACCTGATCACGACCCAACAGAGCAGCTTTTCAGTTACTGGGGACAAAACTGAAGGCAGAAAGATCCACAAACAAGCAACTGAAGGTGGCTGCAGTGAAGGCCTGGCAAACCATCTCTAGGTAAGAAACTCAAAATTTGGTGATGTCCATGGGCTCCAGACTTCAGGCAGTCATTGACTCCAAAGGCTTTTCATCCAAATATTAAAAACTACTCTTATAGTTGTAGTTATGTTAATTTGCTCAGGGAGCACCGGGAGTTCCAAGAGAGTACTTTAGAAGTTGACCAATTAAAATGAGTGGTATCAGCCTCTAGCAAGGGGTGACCTAAGATCAGGTTGCTGAGGAGCTTGGTATAGTTGAGAAAAATCGGAACAAGCATTGGTAAAAAATTAGTTGTAGTTCTTGGTATGGGTGTTCTTTCATTCCAGCATTCTTCATGGCTAGGGCAATTAGGGCATTGACCTCTGCAGGCAGGTTGAGGGGAGCCAGTTGGTCCTTGAGGGTATCAGACAGGCCATACAGGAGAGCATCAGGCAACTGGTCTGATTCTCCACACTCTCAGCTGCCAGGGTGCAGGCTATGTATTAAACACAACACGGTGATGTTCTGCCATTCTGCTCATTTCTTGAGGAGGATGGGAATTTGTGGCTCTGTCAATCAGTAGCTGATTCTTTGTTCCTTTTGTGTTCACTACCAATCTCTTTCTGGGCCCTGCTCATATATTCAGTCATGTACCTACTCAACTTGGCCACTATGATACCCGACAGGAGCTTCCATGTTGTGCTGTGGCAGATTATGTAGTTGGATGGAACTATTCCCCTCTGGGGGTCCTTCATCAGGACTTTCAGATCTTGGGTTATTAGAAGCTGGTTCATTTGTGTTGTTAGGCATTTATGCTGGGAGTGTAGTTGGTTTATTTATCCAGCAGGCATGGGTCATGTAAAGGTCCAATGCTATCCAGGTGCTGTCTCCATGTCATATTTTAGACTCATAAACGGTGGCAACCAAAGGACTGGGAATTTTTTTTAAGCAACCCATAGAGCTGCTAATTGCAACAATACAGTATTTAAATAATTTTTAAAAAGCCAGGCTATCTCAGCTCTGCTGGTTTTTCAGTGTCCATGCGTGTGCCTTGAATGTTGCATTAAACTGCAATTTTAAAATTTTGTTAAATGTTTATTTAGCATAACCTAATACATTAAACAACTAAGCATGATTGGAACAAAAACACTTTTATTACTGTGATATGTAAACCACATGATGATGATGATGATGTGACCGTTTTATTTCACATCATTACACTACTCTGAACTTGCTTTCTGCTGCTTGGAGATTTGTCTCAAGAGTTCATAGCTGGCATACGCAAATGAACAAATCACTGCACCAAACTCACAGAAGTCCAAAGAACAGTCTTCATCACTGTTGGCAGCATTGAATATCACTGCTGCTTGATCCTATGGATGGAATACAAACATACGGGAAATGCATTTGATTGTGTTAATAAGTCATCTTAATTTTCTAAAATCACAAACTGGTACATTAACACAATGTGCCTCTGCCATAGTTATTGAGTTTCTCACAGGCTATTTTGACCATTTTTGAAACAAATTTAACACTTAATAAAAAAAAACATATTTGTCATGCCACTGTTTGCTATCTTTATTTTCAGCACAACCTCAGTTTTTTTTTCCATTCAACATATATACTGTATATATGGTGATTTTTTTACTCACCTGTGGAAAATCTGGCAGCTCTTTCTCCAGCAATTTTAAAAACTCTGTTTTGCTTAGTTTTTCATCAGACCCTTTGTATTTCGTGAACGTGTGCATCATGGCTCCGATAGCCATTTGTATAGGAGTACACTGCATTTGTTTCTCGGACATGAGTTTAGGAGTGTGGTGATCTAGACAGAAAATACTGTATCAATAACATTGGTAATAGTCATTGCCATAATAGAATAACAAGTGGAACAAGAATGCAAACAAACTGAATTGACTGTGGACATAAATATAAATAGATCTGGAGCTACACTTTTGCATTTTTCCTGGAGCTACATGCCTTTCAAGGTAAGGCAGCGCCAACAAAGCAAGTACCTGAAATCGGAACTCATGCAAATAAAGGAATTAATCAATAACAAAAACTGCCCCCCTTGTCCCATCTATGTCCTACCTGGATTCAAGAGTTCCCACAGTAAAGAGAACACAGCTTGTAAAGGCTTAAATAGCTACTGTAGGGACACAGACATCCCCCCATTCATTGCCTGGCCAGTATAGCTTCAGGGTATAGCATAGTAAAAACTCTCAAAAGTCACATTCTTGCTTGCTCTTAAAATTCCTGATTCTTCAAAGGCCAGTCTAGTACCAGAACTCTACGCTGTTGTAACATGTAAGGTACAAAATGTGGCTCTGCGTTGTCTCACAGTAATAAGCAGGGAAACCCGTGAGAAAGACATCATCCAGATGGCAGCATGTGTTGTACCACAAGGAGAATTCCGGTATATTTCACTTTCTCAAGTTTTTGGTTCTAAAATATCACTTCTTTTCACATCTTCGGAAAATTGCTCCATAATGAGGTTCGGCTGCTAGCACCAATTAGCTCGACAAGGCTATACTATCCAACTGCCCTGAGCAAGTCACTATGCTGGAAATAAAATGCTTAATTCGACACTACAATTATGTGTTTTAAATGTCACATGAAAGCTTTGCAGCATGTAGAAACTCATGAAATAACAGAATAGGTTTCAAACATCTGAGAAAAAAAAATGTGATTGACATTAAACCAGTCAGTCCAGTGGCAGAGCCCAGTTGGAGGTTTGAGTCCGTAACATACAGATAATAACTCCACGTGATCACACTGAAGGAGAATAAGTCAGGGGCTGGTTTTCATCTGTTTGTTTTGGATGTGGATTATGTTGAACAAAGAACTGTAAACATGTCCTGAGAACACACCTTAAACCATAGTCTGAGCTACAGACTGGCAGAAATAATGAGACTTCATTCATGTATGACAAGAGTATTTGAAGTAAAAAATACTCATCGCACACACAAAATGTATTCTCTCGTAATTTAATAGCCTATAGTGGACATTTTCAAAGAAATTAAATGGCATAGTTAGCAAACGACTAATAGGCGTAGCCTGCAAATTCCTAACCAGTAGAAACAGGTTCAGCCATTGTCCTTCACACTCCACACACACTGGAGGGCTTCCAATTTTCTCCACTTCAGAACATAAGATTTTTATATAAATAGATATTTTTAGATTTTTAGATGAATTTCTGTGTGTGA
>KV751318.1:5536060-5551160 GCA_001698575.1 Mola mola | reverse complement strand
AGCCCATCAGCATTTCTAGGTGCTGGCACATCTTAAAAGTTGAGGCAGAATATCTTGTTAAATTTGCTTTTCATTAAGTAATCATTTTTTTGCAGTGACCTCAAGTGATAAATAGTGCTGTCTCTTTTCCCGCCACCCCAAACCTCCAACCATCCCCGCCCCCTGTGTATCTAGGCTTTGGAAGATGTGAAGAAGGGATTCATAAAGACAGAGGACAAATCCTACCAGCTGCAGAAGCTGGCAGAGCAACACAAGATGGCCACGGTCAGTCCCACAGACCACTCTTTGTTCGGGGAGGGGATTGGGATGACTGCACTCTCTGCCTGTTGACCAGAGCCATCACCAAAATGTTACCAAATAATAATGAACAGAAAAACCAGAACCTGTTGAACATTAACTGAAAGTGGCATGTCGTGAGGGTCGCTCTGAATAACTCCATTTACACATATTTAATTCCTGTATAGCCACCCGGTGCAAATTTTCCAAGCTTTGAAAAAGCAATGTTTGATTAAATAAAAGTAGAAGCAATACTAATTTGCATATAATCGTCTGATCTTTCATGAGAAACCTGTTTTGCTAAACCTGGATGAGGAACTGAAAAGAAGCAGAAAGTAAAATATCAGTTTATCTTACACCCTCATTTGTAAATTTGCATAAGAGAGTGATAGGCTGTGAATATGGTGCAAACATTTGTATATATTTATCATTAATGATACATTTGTTTATTTCAAGGTAATCTGCTTACTATGTGCTCTATTACTCTTTGTTAGTACCTGAGTCTGCTGCGGACATGTGAGGGCTACAATGAAGTGATGTTCCCCCACTGCTCCTGTGACTCCAGGAGGAAAGGACATGTCATCACAGCTATCAGCATCCATCACTTCAAGCTGCATGCTTGTACAGAGGATGGCACGTTGGAAGTGAGTGGGGAAAAAAAAGCTTAAATACAGTAAAAGTAGATGCTTCAAATCTTATTTTACTATTCAGTAAATATAGATATTCTCGCATTATTGCATCAAAGAATCTTGGGGTTCATGGGGGAATAAATTCATAGCATTCTTATGTTTTCCAAGACTTCCAAGGTTCTGCTTTGTGAATTTTAAGTTAAAACATTTATCTAGGGGTTCCCCGAAAACCACTTTCTGGGCTTCAGTGCAAATTACTAACAAATATATCCAGGTTCAGGGGACGATTTTAAAATAGGGTAAAAAGAAGGCACAACGGGCACAGCGTACATCATCTTAGCTCTCTGTTCTCCAGTCTAGATACAGTGGCCGTCCCCCACATAAATCCTGAGCTCCTTTCCAAACTGTTTAAAACAGTATGTCATAAGCTGACTGTTTAATTCCGTTTCCTCTATTCTCTCAAGTGTAAGAGTGCAGTTATTAATATCGCCTAAATGTGCTGTGAAATTGCTGCAGCATTACACATGGAAACAATTAAAAAACAGAAAGCAGCCTCTTTAATCATTATGGCAAATCGTTGAAGAAAACACTCCTACAACCGTACAGCATGCTGGGAAGAAAACACTGGAAGAAGTTACGCTGATCCAAGTAGAGCCTAATTTAAACAGCAGGAAAGTGTAAAAGAATCAACAGAGCGGATTGAATTAGGGCTGTGGTGATAATCGCTAAAATGAGTAATCGCACTATTAACAAGCCAACTGCGGTGGATGGCAAGTTACCGTCACATCACCTCATCTCGCGTTCAGGCGGGAGCAGTGGAGAAAGCACCACGGGCTAAAATGAATGTTACAATGAGCCTTTTGGGACATGTGAAGTCACTACAAACCACCCCGTACCCTTAAACATAACCGAAACCGACATAACTAGAGGAGGACCTGACAGAACATGGAGCCACTCAGCTGGTGACACAACAACCAGGGCAGGTCTCCTCTCCTCTTAAAGTCACTCACAAGTACATGTGGATTGGTGCAACGAGTCCACCATTGGATATTTTTTAGTTCTGCAGGGAACACCATGACTCCTCTCCGTTCCCCAGGAAAATACAAGCACTTCTCTTTCCACTTTCTTAAGATGCGTTATTATTTTGCACTTAAAGTTTTAATCTTATTTTTTTAATTACAATTAGTACATATAAGTTCACTCCTTATTTTCTTAACAGAAAAAAAGAATGTAGCCCGTTCTTATTGCGGACCATCGCCGCCCGTTTTCTGCATTTAATTAAAGGAAAAATGTTTTTAAAACAGCTATCTGACTTTTGTTAAAGATGTGCAAGCAAGTATAAGACAGAGGAAACACTGTTTAAATGTCAACAGTGTAAGATACTCTTCACAAAAGAATTTGCCAAAATACAATGGATGAGGTGTAATAGTCAAATCGCACATATCTTGCTATTAAGCCACCCTTAATCACAGTGAAATTCCATCACCGAGACAGCCGGAGAGTGAATGTCTTTACAGCACAGGGTGGGTCATATACTGGAAAACATTACTCATTAGTGGGTTACAGTTGATTGATTTATGTGTACTTGGGGATCCAGATGAAGTCAGAGCTGATCAATAACAGCTACAAAAATATAATTCCCTCAAACCTGTGCTCAATACTTCTTTTTGCTTTTCTTTTATTAGCCCTGTATTTATCTGCCTATGTATGCTGTGTGTCTCCCTTAGAGCCAAGTGATCGCATTTGAGTGGGGGGAGATGCAACGCTGGGACACTGATGAGGAGGGGATGGCATTCTGCTTCGAGTACGCCAGAGGAGAGAAGAAACCTCGCTGGGTCAAGATTTTCACCCCATATGTGAGTGCACACACACACACACACATGCACTTGGTGTGAATTTGCTGCTGTTTTAGTAGGTGACCGTTAGTGTGACAATTATAGTTCAACAATTAAAAACTTGAAAACTTTTCAGAGGATGGATATTTGATTGAACACATGTCGTCAAACAGTATCGAGAGAAAGCAAAGCAGCAGATTAAAAGCATAGCTTGCAGACTAATTGTGTTGTATTGCTTTTTCTTTCCAGTTCAACTACATGCATGAGTGCTTTGAGCGGATCTTTTGTGAGCTGAAGTGGAGGAAACAGGTATGGGCCACTCCTTTCCTCTCTCTTTCTGGGAAGCACATGTCTCCCTGCCAAGTCTGAATTTCTAAATCGATGTTATTTTTCTATTTTCTTTACAAACACATTAAGCCGTTGACGTTTTCTTGCTTTTTTGTATAAATTGATTGATTTTTCTATTTCCAACATATTGATTCCTTTTTACTGTCAGGTTGAAGAAGAAGCATCTGACAAAGACAACAAAAACTGCAGCAGCAATGGTAAACAGTTTTGTTTGTTTTTGTCCTGAATAAAATGCGATAATATCGTTTTGAAGCATACACAGCCCAGCCCAGCACAACTGATAACCAGCACTGCAGGCAAAGAATTTAGAGTTATATCTAGGGTAAATCATGATATGTATGCAGGTGTAGTACAGATTGGGGCTTTGAATGAAAGCGCCCATGAAGCTTCATGAATTATGCAAGAATTTCTGACAAAAACTAGAAGGACAAGGGCAGAGAGAGGACTTAAAGTGTGCTACCTGCAGTTTTCCTAGACCAGGAACCTTTTGAGAGCAACTACAAACAACAGAAACCATAATAAGTCTGTGTACATGGGGGACTGGGCAAAAGTTGCAAAATGTATACTGCTTGCTCAACAGTTCTTTGACAAATTGTAAGTTAACATCTCAACGTGGATCTGAATTTCTTTTTTTTACTCCAGTTATCATTACGTTTTTGATGGTGTTTGTTTGTTCGTCTGTTAGCAGGATTACACAAAAACTATTTGATCAATTTCAATGAAATTTTCAACATGTGTCTTACCCCAATCTACAACTGATTAGGTTTTGGTGGCCACAGGTCAAGGTCACTCAAAGGCAAAAAGCATGCTTTATTGGCCATAAATCCAGAAAGAACTGTGATAGAGAGGTCTAACTGGTGTCATTTTTAAAATAATGTCAGGGTCCATCACTCGCAGTTTGTGTGGCAGCCATCAGGGGGCACAACGTGCTCTTTTTGTCCCAAATGACCTGGACCTAAAAATCCCACTTAAGAATTCCCAAAAAAACCCTACAAATATATCACAGTCTGCTAGAAAACAGAAATATTTAGCTGCAGTGGCAGATGTTTGCACTCTCTGATTGCTTTTTTGTAATTATTTTGTAACTAATGATTTTGCCGTGTGAGAGAAATACTACTTTTTTTAAAACCAAAAATTTCAGTACACAGGGAAAAAAACCTGGCTATCTTTTATGTTTGTACTAAAGGCTAAAATATATTTTCAAGTTTATGTTTACTTTAGTTTTGAGATATTTAATTGGAACAGACCTTCAAAAATATCAAATTATGCTCAGATTTTTTATGATCTGCTTGTGCTGCTGTGGTATTTTATGTTAAGAGAAAAAAATCGAAAATTATTGAGCTACTAAGACACAAAAAAACTCCTTGTTAGATTTAAGCAAGGAGAGAATATCCTGCTTCACAGGTAATGCAGTGAGAAAGCATACACTGATTTTATTTGTGTGCACGGTATGAAAAGGATGCAGAGTAGATGTGACAATACACATGTGTTTCGCTCCGAGGCATCTCCATGAGGTCTACACAGTAGACAGAAGTTGAAACTGCCTCATGTGAGACAGCACAAGACCAGCGATAGTATGTGGAAGAGCAACTGCAAGGCATGAGGATGAATTAAGAACTGTGGGAGTTACAGGGAAAGTGGTTGATGACAGACAACTGAAGGCTGAGGGCATCCAGTTAAAGGGAAGGGCCTCAGCGGGACACAGATGCACGGGTAGAATAATGGTTTGTAAGTGACGCACAGTGAAAATTCACGGAGGTTTCTAGAGCTGCAACAGTTCATCAAGTAGTTGATTGAAAGGAAATTAATGGACCAAAATATTTTGATAATTAAGTAATCGTTTCAGTCGTGTTTCGAGCACAAATGTGGATCCATCTTCTAAAATGTTGCTTATCTCTGTCAATTCTGATACTGTGAGTTAAGAAACAATTTGAAGATGTCACTCTGTGCTCTGAAAACATGTAATGAGCATTTTTCCGTTTTTTAAACTATTTGTATAGTAAATGATTTATTGTGAAAATAATCAGTAGATTAGTTTATAATTAAAGTCATTATTAGGTGCGGCTCTAGAAGTTTCTTAGCAATACTGTTGATGACACACTGAATGTGTTGTGTTGTGGCAGTATTTTGTAAGCAACATGACATGTTTTGAGAGGGAAAAAAAGCCCATCATTCAGGCCTGTCCCCCTGAACCGTCTCTCTGTGTTCCAGAGTATCTGCCTCCTCTGGAGACACAGCAGAAGGGATGGCGCCACCTGGGGGGCGAGATTGCAACTTCCTAAAAATCATTTGTCATTGCCCAAACTAGAACTGGTCCACTTGCATCGCCACAACCACCCCAGAGAGCGCCCATCGACAGACACAGAACTGAGGTAATCCGTGCCCTGGAAACCCGAATGGAAGTGACATGTTTGGGGAATTGGAATAGTCGCTCTTAACCGACCGCAGGGATAAACACAGCAGGGAGAGCGACGGAGGACAAGCTAAAACCAACTCTCATGTCATTTACTAGCTCTTCATAGCATTTCTGTTGTTTTCCTTCATGCATCTGCCCTGTGTGGGGCCGGGACACGAGCAAAGTCATGCCAGCAGCCTGAGATGTAACACACACAGGATATGACGGGTCAGGGTCACTGCAGCGCCGTAGCACCGTTTGCACAGAGGGAAGGGAGCTGGCGCCTGGATGGTAACGGTCAGTTCGTTCTCCAACATGACCAGCCCTGTCCAAATCCGTCTGCGTGGCCCTCATCAGTTCGACCGAGACGCTGGAGGTGAAAATGAGGAGGGATATAAAGAAATGGGGTATTCACTTCATTAATAGATTGTGATGAAGAAACCAAGCAAAATCCTGCTTCACGCCGATGATGAACTTTTGCAAAAAAAGAAAAGTATGTTTTCTGTCTGTAAGGTCAGATGTTTGTTTTTAACAATCTTCTGATAAAATATAGTTTAATATAAGAGGTATAAAATTGTTTTGTTTTGGATCTAATATGAAACACTAACTGAGTTGTGTTCCAGCTTCTCTAGATGATCTGTATTTTTCACTTTGCCTCTGGTCCAAGCCAAGCTACTTCAGAATGACCCCTACTGACAAACTGCCAATAATGGGTTCTCTGCATGTTTATCCTCCTCAAAAGTGTTTTATTGTGGTGATTTTTGCAGAGTTTAGACGTTGAGAGGCACAGGGATGATGTTTTGAGTAAACGTGTGATTGGCCAAAGCAATGATATGTTTGGAACGACACGTTGTAGGTGTGGAGTCTGTCCGAGATATCAGGTGTTGAGCTGCAGTTCTCTGAACAAAGCAGAAGGGGGCAGCAGATCGCAGGACTGATAATGTGGCAGGTTTGAAGCAGGAATAGAAAACCGACTCAGTGCTTAGTAAAGAGTGATCCCTCAGGCTCTGTAAATCACCTGGAAGTATCACTCAGGATAGGTTGTTCGTGTGTGTGAGTGTTGCACAGTGAGCAGGTGGTGCGTGAAGTTTTGTGACTGTAGCCGTCAGCATATATAGCAATGCAGGAAGCTGACTGCCTCCGAACTGCACCTAAAACATCACAGTATTAGCTATGGGGTTATGCACATGGCATTTTTCACAGTTTCGAAATTTATACAGGTTTTGTTTTAAGCCACTTTTATTTCTTCACACAAAGATAACTTCTTCTTTCTGTAGATGTTCAGTTTAAGACAGTCATTGTCTCTCTTTAAGTATGTAGGAAGGCTTACGGGTTGAGAAAATATAAAATGCCTCTGATATAAGTCAGTGTGCATAAATGTGCTGATTTTATCTGAATGTGTTGAGTGACTTGTGTTCATCCTACTAAGGGCTAATAGTCTGATCTCAGCCAGTGCATCCATGACTCACGCTTGTGCTTCATCCCGGCAGGCAATCACAAACCTGAACCTGATGCTCATGTGTTTATTTTTGTTCACAGTGACTTTCAGATCACAAGTTCAAGCGTCAGTTTGAAAACTTAAAAAAAGACAACATCACTCGAGCTAAGCTTTTGATGCGATAAAATTTGCTTTCATCCAGTTACCTTGCTTTAGTGTGTGCGGGGTGCTGCTTGTGTGCGCGTGTGTGTGTCCTCTGTATTTATCATTGACATTGCTGATAAGCTTTACGGCTGTGATTGGATGTGGATCTGATGAGCTGTCGGCGTGAGAGCCAACAAATGAAGATGGGGGCTTTTGTATCTGACAGCAGAGATGCCAGACAGATGGAGACAAATGGGAGGCGTCTCCCATTGTCTAGCAAACATTCGCAGCCCCTCAGACGCTTTTTCGGCAACACGCAGACACACGCACACACAGTCCTGCCTCTCTCCTGCTACTCTGTGTTTTGGATTTGACTAAATTAAGTGCAAGATTGCCTCAGTTGTACAACAGCCTATAGCAATACACACGAAGCAGGTTCAGCCTGCGGTGTTTTATACTGACATATGCAACACAGGTAGCTGGATTGAGAGACAAACTGCAATGTGCTGATTGCTTTATGGGCAGTTTGACAGCCACAGTAATAGCCATTTCAGAGATAGATGACATGAGGATTGGACCTGTTCAACCATGATTCTTTTTGGGGGTTTTTTTCTTTACAAGATATGGTGAAAGGGGTATTGTTGGCTTTTCTGTCTCTCAGTCTCTGGTCCCCCCATCATCACAGGGGGATGCGGTTGCCGTGGCAGCACCACGTTGGCTCAACGCGCTCAGTGCAGCCTCTGTTCCTTTTATTCCTGTCAGCCCACTGAATCACTTTTCCCAATGATGTACTCAGAGCTGTGTTTTTTACTGTTCAATGTTTGTTCTCTGTCCCCGTGGCTCGTGCTGCTCTGAATAGCTGCTTTTTTTCTTTCTTTCTTTTTTTTTTCAAATTAGCATGTTTTCCGGTTTGTTTTGTCCACTTCGGGTGCCATCTCGCCGCTCAGTTTCGGTCGCAGGCAGATGTGCGTCCTGCTAGTCATCGTCCGGTTCGGCCAGCTGTGAGGTAAATGTCATGGTAACAGTGATCGGGTGAAAACAGAGCGATGACAGGAATGTTAAGAAGCGCGCCTTTCTTTCGGTCGTACGTTTGTTTGTCAGCGTGCATTGTGCTCTGGGCCACCTATGTTTGTGTTTGAGATGCTGGGAAACCTTGGCTTGGTGAGTGCTTATTTGTAAAATATAAAGAGAACTGAATCTGACACACTGAATGGTATAGCAAACATGGTGGCAGCAGAATAAAAAATAGAACGTGTCCGTGGACGGCACTCGAGGCTCAGAAAGTTAATGGTCGTCAACAACCACCGTTGCTATAGCAACGCATCAGTTTTCTGAATCTCCTGCCAAATCAGCACTGCTTTCCTAATGTCCCTGAGTGGACGTTGTTTCGTGCGAGTTCAAATTCTGGTGTATGTCAGACTAGGATTCCGGTGTTCGTATTGGTGGATCAATCAGAGCTGCTATGTTTGTCTCATCTTGAGTGCTTTTATGTGGATTTGGTGTTTTGTTTAACCGCTGGAACAACAAACTCATTTCAGCTAATGTGTCCTACCCATGACTAACATGAGGGATGGATTAGAGTGTTTGTTTTAAAGTGTTAGCCTTTGTGGAATCGCTTTTCTGTCATTGCTTTGAAACACAGGGCTTTTCCCCCACACAGCAAGTAGTCAGCAACAATGGTTGAAGCCTAAAACTTGTTTGTCCGTCTTTAGCATAACCTGTAAATAGTTGATTTAAAAAAAACTAAACAAAAAAAAGAAAGGATGTCTCTGACAAAAAAATAATGCACTCTTGTTTCTCCTACTCAAAACTTTTATTTATTGAAACAGAAATGATAAAGATTGGGGAAATGATAGCGTGCAGTTCTAGAGCCACCGGTGATCATCGGTTTTGTGTGGAGGTAACAGATGTAATTGACGCCTGATGAGTTTTATATTTAAAAAAAAAAAAAAAAAAAGAAAACACAGAGTTACTAACCAAGATTAAAAAAAAAAAGGTTTGAAAATGTTGTGTAGAGTTATAAATTGTAACAATATTTTAAATAAAGTTATATATTGGGAAATAAAAGGTGTTGGTCTGGATTGATTTTCTCTCTCTAGGGCATACAAGTTTGGGGTTTTTTTTACATTGACATTAATCTGAATTATCTTCCTGGCTTCAGCTGCAGGATGATGAAGCACTCCGGTTGTGTATGGATTAATGTATGGATTGTGCTCCTTTTCAGTGGGAGCTGGCCAAAGTCAAGGCTGAACTCATGCAAAGTGATTATGAAACAGCAGAACTCGTCTGGGACCGATTATGTTCTTGATGGGGGAGAGACGTGTATTTCGAATTGCTCAAAATGTTACGGCAGTGCGGAATAAATCGCTTTCATGATTTTCTTTCTTTATTGAGCTGCCGAGCAGGGTAAAGGCTTGCTCTTGTCTCGTTCATGCACTTCATTCATTCTGAGGGTTCTCATCAACAGCCCTGCACTCTGAGAGAGGAATCCTATAATTTGTGTGCATGCGTCGGGTGGCATTCATGCAAAAAGCTCATACTCCAAACCTCAAGATAAAATAGAAGTACAGAGTTTGGTGCTGAATGACAGTCAAGGGGCTGAATCTGATTTGACACGACCCTTTGTTTTTCCTCAGCGTCTCATTACAGCAGGCTGGATGGGAATTGAAGGAGGACTGATCATGACGCGGAACAGATGTGACAGTTTGCTGGCAGGAAACATTTCCGTGTCTCATCCATATTTTAGTTATATTTCAGTTTAAAGAGTTTTAAAATGGATAGAAAAGCACAATGTCATGTTTTTGGAGCACAAACTGAAGAAAAAACAGGTTTGAGTGGTAGATACCTCATGAATGTGCTTTGCTGCAGTGTCTCCATAGTTCACAGTCCACTTTCTTTTTAAAAATTAACACCTCCTGGCCTGACAGAAACAACCTCGGCTCTGCAGGCAATAGAGAAGTGCTGCACAGAGCAGAGCAGGTCCCGTGGCAAGGAGCGCAGCTGTTAATAAAGGGCCTGATGGTCACATGCTGCACATATCTTTACATTTTTATTTGTGCTTGACAGGAGTCCAGAGAGGAGGTGGCGAGGACCCAAAAATACATGGCATCATAATGCACTCTGTGGAGCCAAGCCCATAGAATTATTGGCCCTGCTAACGTGAGAATACTCGTTTCATTAGAGCTGTATGCAGGCTGCCACCCAAAATTCAACACTTCCATTTTTCTCATGACCGTCTCAACTTTAAAACCATTTTTAAGATTCTTATTGTTCATCCTTATGTTTAAAGGGGCACAACACAAGTTTTTAGTTACAACAGAGAGTTTCTGCTAAGCCTGTTTCATGTCTTCAGTCATCTTCGGTGTCTCCAGAGGAAGTCTAAGAGATAACTGTGGGAACAGTTTGAATAGAAAAGCCAGGATTAGGGCTGGGATTTGAAAAGAGGAGGCCATTTAGGCACCAGGATGTCTGATTAAAGATTTTATCGCAGTGCATTGTGGTGAATGTCGTGTTAGAAGTGTCACACAACTGAAAGGGAAGATATCTCGGCCTCTGCTGATTTAGGATTCGATCGGTCTGATTTGAATCTTTATTGAGGCCACTGATTTTATGAAATTACACTATTAGATTGCATTCAAAAAATCAATGAACAGAGGTAAAATCATTTGTCATTGCAAAGGACAGATGAAACAAAGTAAAATCCCCATTAGTAATATCTCACTGATACATATTTAATTTGATGTATCTCTGTAGTTGAGTATTTTATTTGCTCTTGTGTTACTTAGTTTTAGTAAGTCTTTTTCTGTTTTGTTATTTTTCTCTTTTTATGCCTCCCTTGACTTATTGACCGGGGGGCCTTTGATCTTCAGGGAGGCCACCTTGTGCCCACTTAGCACTGTGACCACTGTGGCCCCCGGCTGGTTAAACAGCAGCAGTGAGGGAATGTGGCTTGGCAGGATTAATCAGGCCTAACTAATCTGTAGCCGGGCTCACGAGGAGTGAGCGAGCATCAATCAGCGTCTGAAGCCTCCCCCCCCTCTCTCTCTCTCTCTCTCTTTGTCCCTCTCCCTGCTTCTCGTCAGCTGTATCGACCAGCGCTTTGGGCCCTTGGTAATTAAAAGGCATTGATCGGCCGCAGCAGCGAGACGCTGGAATGTGATGGTGCAGCGCAGCAGATTGGGACTCAGGCAGGTGAGCTGGCATGTCATCTGTATATGTGTTTCAACGTGTGTGGTTGTAACGTTGAACAGATTTTAATGCATTTTCATGTGCTGCTGGGCTGCCTTGTGTAATATCTCTGGGCATCATGCGCTGTCTGTCTTTATTCTGGGTTTTTTGTTGTTGTCTTTTGGAGGATGCTGGTTCATATGTATGCTTTGCATTGATTGTTTTTGCTTACATATTGCTGCTCCATTTCTACAGCCTCGGAGCCTAATGTGCCTCCAGTGAGGTTCGCTTAAATCATCTTTCATGTGAAATATCCGGGGTCTGAGAGGAAGCTTTTGGCCGGCGCGCTGTTAAATGAAATGAAAATTCAGGGGGAGAGGAAAACCAACAACAGCTGATTGATATGACGCATAAGCAAACTCTGAGGCCTGTCTTCCCCTCCTGGACACACACACACACACACACACACACACACACACACACACACACACACACTTTCTCTCCCATCTCTTATGCCATCTGAGTGAACACGCTCAATCTCTCTGCTGCTAGACTGCTAACGCTGCACATTGTTCAGACCTCGAGAGAAAGAGAGTTAGCCCATCAAATGTGGCCTGGGTATTGCGATGAGGACCACCTCGACTATATATACACCCCCGAGTCTTCGCTCCGTCTGACACGGTGACGTGCTACACACATCCAGGTCACTCACACTTGATGAACCTACGTGCGCCCGAGTCTACTTTTTAATTTCCGTTCATTTCTGCGGTATCTGTCCCCCCATGTGGGATGATATACTGTAGTGGCCCTTCAATTGATCCTTGTGACTGAGTTATGCTTGTCGGAGCACCCATCTCCCCTGCCTCTGTCCCTCATAAATCCGATGAATTACCCCATATACCCCACTTCCCCAGTGAGCAATCAATTTAGGCGCTGTCCTGCCCTGACTGCTTGTCAGCACTTTCCTCCTCCCATCCCCTTGCTCCCTTGTCATTTTTCTCTTCTTTTTTTTTTCTTGTTGTCGTGCCAGACACTGTCAACATAGAGAGCAATAGGGAGCAAACCAGCGATGGTAGAAAACGGAAAAATCCTTTATGTATAGGATGAGAAATGCTCTGTGCAGAGGTGAGTATTTAGCTGTCAGTGTGTGCTGGAGGGTTCCCTCTGCAACCCAGAAGTTCACTATTCAGGATGATGAGGAGAAGTGCAGAGAAGGATTTGCACAGTGTGTGTATCAGTTCACAGTGCATATTCTCCTATTTTTTCCGAATTAACATTAAATCCTATTAAAATACCTAAACAACAACAACAAAAAAAAAGAAAAAGACACATTTATCCCATGAACAAGTGTTGCCTGTGTAGCCAAAGCCTGACACAATGCATTCCCTCCTGCCATAAAGCTCCATTTGTTTGACAATTGAAAGCACATCAGTGAGCAACGGCGCCGCACCAGGTGAAAAGCTCCCTCAGTACACTAAAAAATATGCTCTGTGAGTCAATCCTACATACACTGTCCTGTCGGCAATGTAATTACCGCAGCACAAAACGTGCATTAATCTGCGGCCGGAAATAGTCCCACACAAATGCACCATGCTCCTTTCTGATTATGTTTTAATTAGGAACAAATGAACGCGGGGTTGTGCGCCACACAGACAAAGACAAGTTATAACCTCTTTACGTCTTCACAGTTCAAATGTACGAGAATAGTGAGCATGTTGCACAATTCAGCCACTAAAATGCAGTGAAACACCAGGATTTAAAAAGTGTTTCTGTGTGTTGGTCACAATGAACAATGTGTGTATCTCCACAGAACAAAATGTCCCTTTTTTTTCTATGTTAACTTCGAGTGGTGACTCACCAGGAGCCGAACTGAGCTCTTAAAAGGGACATTTGCAGCTCTGTTACTAGCAGTTTGACAAAAAAGAAAAAACTTCTCTTACAACTTGGCCTTAAACCAAATTACTGCCTCATTAACTCTTAGACTATTCCCTTTATATTAGACATCCAGTAGTTAAGTCTGTGGTCAGCAGCAAATTAAGATTTCAGGCACTGATGGATCATCATCACCGGCAAAGTAAAACTATTAATAAGACCAGTCCATAAACAGTACATTATGCGCTGCACAGAAAGGTGGAGTTGTTTTGGAAAGTCATAGTAAGTGCAAAAGAAGTAGATTGGATGTTGATAATCTAGTACTTTAGTATTCAGTATTTTTAACGTAAGCCCTATTTTATAAAACTAAGGGTCTAAAATGTCACAAAATACATCTTTTAAAAAAAATTCTGCCAGTTCTGGGTTCGGTCATTAGGACCAATTAGCTCAGTGAGGCTGTACAATGCAACAGCATGGGGCTGAACAAAACTTTGGTACTAACTGAGCTCAAATTGTCATTGCAAGTGTCTGGTAGCGTTGATCAGAGGTCGACAGTGAAACATTCGAGTGTTTTTGACGCAGTAAATTTAGAGGTAATGTATAAAACTAATGTTTGTACAGCCTGTGTTTTCCTACCTTTCACTACTTCTGGTCTAAGATTCTTTACTTCCGTAAAGTCAAAAACAAACAGGTGTTTCACTGTAGGTATCTACTCCATGTAACCAGACACTTGCAATAACATTTTGAGTGTAAATTAGTGGAAAAATAAAAAGCAATTTATGTCCGACGTTTATACATGTTTTTAGCCCTGCGCCTTTGCAGTATATAAAGCCTCATCGAGCCAATTAAACCTCACGACTGAACTCCAAACGAAAGTCACTTTAAAAGAAAGACGTATTTTGTGAAATTTTACAGCCTAAAGTTGAAAAAATGTAACTTTTTAAAAGAACTAAGCTTGCATTCGCCATATTCATTCGAACTGCAAGCAGAGACAAAAAAAACAGCTATTTATTGCTGCCCGAGTCTCTGCAAAGTTCAAGAAGTAGTTCACTTCAAATAAACCCAACTAATTAAGGACATATTCTGTTAATTAGCCACAGTTTTCTACAGATGCTTGCTGGCTGAAGGTCGTGCTTTAAATTCCAACCTTTATAAATCACCACTTCGGCGCCCAGAGTCGATGTCATAAATATTAAAGGCCAGTCGCTCATTTTGAATGGATGTGAAGTCACAGTAAACCTCCGAAATAATCAGAAAGAAGTTTGATGGGATGCTGCTTCCTCTTTGTAAGTCTTCTGACTTTTTTTTGTACCTGACCACCTATGTCAGTTTTTACACCTTCAACGCGAAATCCAAAAAGATTCACCTGCCTGTGAGGGGCCGTCGGGTGCAGTGTGGTAACTGCTTCATGAGTCACCCCCTGGGTTAGTGGGCCGTTGTGTTACACTGTCTGACCACCTCATTTAGTTTTCCAGTCACGCTGAGCCCGATGCCGAGCAGTTTTCGAGCCCTGCTGATTGTTGCAGAATCGTCTCAGAGAGATAGGGTCTTGGAAATTTAGTGTGGCTTTTAAAAGCTTCTCAGGCTTAAAGAGTACCCAAGGTTTTTCGCTTCGACGGTCATTAGATGGATGCGAGTGAATAATAGATGAGATCCTCTTCCGTTCCCCTCTGCTGCTGCGTTACAGACCTTCGGTCCAGCTTTGTGTACCCCAGCTGTGTATCACACCGCTCACTAACCCAGCCAATGTCACGAGGGATGAAGCCTCGTCGCTTCACCACTGCTCTTTGTTGTCCTTCCTTGTAAAAGTCTCTTTCCTTCTTCTTCACGTCACTCTAGAGCTTCCTCAACATGTGGGAGTGAAGGTCCACCAGCCTGATGTCTGATTTATTTGTCCCTATCTCAGTCTTTGACCTTCTCGCTCCCTCAGTCTCGTTGCTTTAAGAGCTTCCTTACTCCAGGTTGTGTTGTACTGATAAACTTCTGTTCCCTTTAC
>KV751318.1:5514707-5535943 GCA_001698575.1 Mola mola | reverse complement strand
TCTGTTTCTTTCTTTTATTTCACTTACAAAGCAGATTGCATGGCAAAGAAAACCATTTATTTATTAACATTCTATTTCACACTTTCTCACAATCACAACAGTGTCTACGGTCTGCTGGGAATTTGGACCTGCTCCATCCTTCATCCTTCATGGTTCTTTCTCATATGAAGTCCTTTGAAATCGCCTCCACGAAGTTGGGAGCGGACATGAGGATGGAGATGGTGCATATGATGTTGAAAACGCTGAACGCCACCAGACACAGGCGGTCGATGACGGCGCCGGCGAATTTCCACTGGTCGGCCGTGCTCCCCGCCTCGTCCTGCTCCCGGAAACGGTCCGCCATGTAGCGCACCTCCTCCAAGATGGCCTGGAGCTGGGGATCTCCAATGGCAGCAGCCGAGCACCCTCCAAGCCCTCCGGTTCCCACTCCAAAGCCCCCGCCGCTGGACACGGTGCTGGGGCAGCCCGTGTCCATGTTGGAGGGAGGAGGTGGCAGGGAGGTGCAGAACTGAGGTGGCAGGTGCGGGGGAGGGCTTCCCCCTACTCTTGAAAGCCCTGTTGAAATGTGATTCCTCTGGACAGGCTCTGAGAGCACTGAAGGGTCCTCCAGGCTCTGGAAGCCCATGTAGAGAAGATTCCCATTGTTGTTCGCACTGGACTGGCCGTGGAGGTGGGGGTGGCCCGCGTGCAGGGGCCCTGTTTGGAGTGGAGCCAGGCCCTGCGGGTGCAGCGGATGGAGGTTGTGGTCCGGAGGGTTCGGGATGCTGCCACTCTGGGAGCCCGAGGAGCAGCGCCGCAGGTGGGGGGCACAAGGGGGTCGCTCGGGGTTGTCGTTCTCTCCCGGCCGCTTCATACGTAAGAACCACGCGACCCACTGCAACAGGACGAGCTGCACCTACAGAGAGGAAACTGCTAAACACGAGAGCGGAGGACACAGCCAGAGAACTTAAAAACATGTGAGGGGATAACAGAAAGCTACCAGGCGCTGAAAACCACCCACGCATGTTGATCTTCACACATCAGTTTAAAGCCGGGGGAATAATTTCATTTGTCGTGGCTAGACGTGGGCACCTCGTCCTGATTAGAAATGCATCTGCACTTGTACGTGTGGAGGTGTTAGTTTCTCACCAGGGAGGCCTCGTAAATACATCTGAGGCAAGGAAGCTTCTTTAAAACTATTTCCAGCAGTGGAGACAGCGTTAAATTCAAACAGAGGAATCACTGTGATCGACTATCAGATTGCTGTTTCAACACTCAAGGCTTTATGAGGTTGTTGTTGTAACGCTTCAGTAACCTGTAGCCTTAAAGGAGAATTCTGGTGTTTTTCCTAAGCCCCTGTTCCCAAACTTTGAGGGTGTAAAACTCCAGTATGGAGCTCAGTGGCTGGGACTAATTAGACACATAGTCCTAGCAACCTAACTCCAACCTAATATTTTTTTTTTTTTTTTTTAAAAACATGCGTTTTGTGAAGTTTTAGACCCCCGAGGCTCAGAAAACAAGGCTTTGGTTGAAAAATATTAGCAGCTCACAAGTTTGAACCTTTTTCTGTTCTCCTCTATATTACCTGTTCTCCTTCTTTCCTGTTTTCTGTGCGAAAGAGGATTAGGGCAAATATTATTTTTCATTATGCACTTTGGGGAAAAAAGACAAAATGTCAAGAATAATGTGGAAATATAATTTTGTGAATAAAGTCAAACTGTTGAGAATTTAAAGTTGAGCTTTTAAGACTGTAAACAGTGCATCTAGAAAAATGCCTCGTATATATGAACAGGTAAAACTGTTCCTAAAAAAGAAAAAAATCGCCTTTAGTAACAAAGAAGTTCTTTCTCTTACAGCTCATCAGCACAGTGTAGTTATCCTTATCAAGAATCTGAAGGGACTGTGCCGAAAACAGCGTCTGTTCAGAAGCATGAAACAAACAAGATTGGGAGAGGCTGCTGCATTCGTGCAAGCTAAAATACGAGGTAATGGACAATTGAAGGGTATCCATGGTTACACTTGCGTGCAATTCAGAGGGGGACATGTAAGTATCACAGGACACAATAAGACAAGCTTTCAGGTTGTTTGATCTTGAAGGCGTGGAGCTTAAGCCGGCGCAGAATTGGATTGAATTGTATTTCAACGTTATTCTCGTCTTTTTTGTCCATAATGAAAACAAATCTTTGTCCTGTTACCATTTTTTTCTTTGTGCTTCGCCCAAAACGGTCTACCTTACTTCTGCACTTCTTCCACAACATTGAATCATAGCAAATATTGGCCCAAAAGCATCTGGGATGGGTGTCTGGCATCTAATGAGAGCCTAATGTCCAGATGACTGCTCAATTAGTCTCCACTGAGTATGTTTACTGGTCAGGTGGGTCCCTGTTGCTGCTGCTGCTGCTGATGATGTTGTTTGTGTCCAGGCCGCAATAATGAACCACGCTGGCTCGTTACACCCATCTGAACCACACCGGTTAGCTTGTTAATTGGCTATCAGACTGTGGAAGCAGGCCAGTCATCAGCAGAGCGTGCTTGCAATGTAAGGATGCGGCACCTGCATCTGCACAGTTATTCAACTAAACAATGCCATCCCATGTTTCATTTGCTGATTAATTGTGAAAGAATATTTAGAAGATGTTCTCATTTAGAGGTCAGTCAGCAAAGTGCTTATTTTTCACATATTCACCTTTGTCAAAAAAAAAAAAAAACTGGCGTGATGCATTTTTTCGAATCCGCCCACATACACAGAGTGCTTTGAAACGCACTCTCGTTGAAGTCTGTGAGCGGTGAGCTCAGGCAGACTGACACTGCCGGATGATTCACAGCCGAGGAGAATGGGGGGGAAAAAAAAAAGAGAAAGGAAACTGGCAGACCGTAGAGCAGGTAGCTCCAACAGATGGATGAAATGTTACTCAAAATGGCAGAGCAGGAAATAGAGATTATGGAAGCAATATTCGGAACTGATTATGAATGGTTATGATGAGGATGCAGAGTTTGGACTCACCCATTTGGGCATGTTTCCTCCGTTTGGATCGTGGTGATGATACTGCAGCACCACCACTGTGGCAATGACTGACATCCCAACGATGATCATTATGCTGGCAAAGTACTGACCTGGGTGCAGCAGAGTGACAAGTGGTGCTGTATTTCATTTTTTAAATCGTGGTACACACTCTGTCATTTCCTGCAAGGACTTATGACTATAGGTTATCCTGACAACGCTGTAATGTTATTCAGCATCATCTTCATACTCTTGGATATTGAGAATTCGCAGAAAAATATCGATGATTAACATGAATTTGGATAATTGAATTGAAATTAGACAAAAGAGTATTTTCGCTCAGTCTCTCCCACTTGCTTTATTCAAAAATCCTCATCCCGACCTGCCAACATCACTGCCTACCAGTAGTCATATTGTGTTTGAAAAATCAAGAGACTGAGACTGCAGCGGTGAAGTCATTTTTACCTAAATAATTGTGCTCAATGCAGATCTCTCACGTTTATTACGCCACATTAAACTTACTATGTTGACTCTATATTTGGCTTTACAAACTTGAGGTACTTTACTAGAGTGTTTTGGTTTTATGCTACCAAACACTTTTAGTCTGCAACAGTCCGCAAAGTTGCACTTGTTCTTCACCGTATTTACAAACATCAGCACAACTCAAAAATTTTGAATATCATAATTTTTCATCAGCTATTTAGGACAGTGAACTTTTGATATATTCTATCAAGCAAGTTACTACTTTAATTTTGATCATTATGGCCTGCAGCTAAAATATATAGTATGTATTCTAATTTCATGGGATTGTACATACTAGTAAAAGACACTATGCAACAGTATATATTACTGAGACTTTTTCAATGGAGCCATTTTGTATGATGAGTACTTTTACTTTTGATGCTTTAAGCACATATTGTTTTAGGGATGTGCTGATACAGAAATTCTGTGCCAATAGCAGCGTTTAAAACAACAATGTGGTCAATAACTGATGCTGATATCAGCACCCTTTTCTGTCCAGGAAATGATAAAATTCTCTGTATGAAAAATAACTGAATTCCTATAACATTAAGCCCCACCCCTGCAAGTGATGAGGATTATTTCCCAAGCTTTTCTATGAAGAGGACCCGGCCTATCTAAATTTGGTTTTTTTTGGAGATTGTCACTGGTGGATTGCAGATCGAAGGCAGAAATCTTCAGACGTGATGTTGACTGCTTATTTTGGACGTGTTATGTATCCTGGTACATAAAAAAAAAAACACACCACCATATTAACAAGGTCAAAATTAACATAATTATTTTCATCAGAGGGGTTGTTTAAAGCCCGAGCCAGATGTAGGACAGCAGATATAGCCAGTGCAAAATTAACGAGACACTACAGATTATTATCAGCCATTGGGATTGGTGAATGCCACCTTATTGGCTGATACACTAATACTGGTCAACAACGTCAATACGGATACCGAGTCTTGAGCATTTTTCCTAAGTGGGATTTTAATGTACAGCGGCTGCTTTTACTAAATGCCTAATGTGTTGTTTTTGCCAATAAGGCTCTCAATAAAAAAAGAACTTGGAATCATGGGAGTTGTTGTCTTCATTGTTATACAACTGCCAGTTTCCTCCCTCACTCTCTAAATCTCCCAGAAGTTACATCAACAGGCAGCCAAATGAAACACAGCATGAATAAAAATATGGATTTGTCTGGGCATGACCATCAGAAGCACTTAATGAATGATATTAACGTATACACATATCAACAAAAAACCTGATGTCATGTTACGTGTTAGATCTTTAGACTAAAGACCTATGTTTTTGTTGGTTGATCACCTGTTACATACTGAAATCAATGTACGACAAAGGAAAGCCATAACATTTTTTGACTTTGTAATATTGCCATAAAATTTGGTTGGACGGTAAACGTAATATCTGCGCACATTAGTTCGTTAGCAATGTCTCTGTTACCATGGTGACTTCAGCTCAAAGCACCGCTTTGCCACAAGCACAACCTCAAAGAAACTTCTCAACTCTCCCACAAAGTAAGCATCTGGATTTCACAAGGACCAATTCAATGTTGCTCTGGGTTACATAGAGAGCGTGCAATGACTATTCTTCACATACCTATAAGAGGGACAGAGTCAGATGTGGCCGGCATGATCTCTGCAACCAGCAACATGAAGACAGTCAGAGACAGCAAGACGGTGATACCTAGAGAGAGATAGACGCATGATTAATGCACACCACATATGTGCTCCTGCACTGAAATCTTCCTCCATCTTCACTTATGCACCTCCACATTATGTGTCTCACCGCTGCTGCAGACAAAGTTTAAGGAGTGCTTTCCTGCCACAACTTCACAGGCATTCAAGTTAAACTTTTTGACTCAGAGATAAATTATTAATGCCCTCTAAGGATATTTAAGATAATAAAAAAAATGGCCCTAAATGTTTTCTTTTCCATGAAAATCTGCCATGTTCTTTTTTAAAAAAGCAAGCTCCTCCAAACCTAAAGGCTCAGCCGCTTGGTCCAAGTCTCCTCCATCAAGTTAAGTGACAGAGCATTTTCTTGGAAGGCAGTGTGTAAGCTCCCCGCTCTCAATCAATTCACCAGCCTTAATTACATCAATAGGTTAATTGGCAATGTTTGTGAGACATGGCATTTTCTTCTGAAAAGAATCGCTGCGTAATGCATCCTGTGTCGAGGGTTTGGGGACATGCTTTGACAATAGCCGTCGTCATTTTCCTCCCAGGTTTTCTCCCATTCAGACTCGAGCCTAAAAAAGAGAAGCACTCCTCCAGTATTTCGGTGTATTTGGTAAATGTTTAAAGCGGTTAGAGAATCTGCAATAGAGAGAAAAAGATATAACAATTTGTTTCCTGTCTCTCCTCCAGCCTCCCAGTTCGAGGCTCTAAGGGCAGACGGAGTCACGTCTGTACAGTTTGTGAAAGCCCAGTGAGACAATTTGTAATTTGTGATTTTGTGCCAATCTAATAAAATTTGATTTGAATTGATTTGAGTTGGATGTTGAGGTGGAGGGAGTCTGGTTCTCTGTCCATGATGCAAATCTACTCCTCTCCTGTTGCACCATGTTTGATTCACCTCGCTAGATTGCTCGGAGTAGTGTTTGAGCTCTGGTCCTTTCATGCTGGTACATTATGCACTTTTCTGCACATTTTTTTAATACACTTTTACATTTAGTTGCCCTTGGTTGATACAGACATTTATGTTGTTTCAGAACATTTCTTGCTTAATAATACAGAGCTATCTTTTTAAAAAACGTTTGAAAACTCAACTACAAAAGGGTGTCCTTGGCTCACTGAGCGACTGATGAACTTACACAATTGGTCCATTGAGTGTTGGAATTTTGCAATCAGAAAAAACACCTGGAACACATTGACCTTACACAGTCGACACAATACACTAGGTGTGAGCCTATAGTCTTTTTTACTGTCTACCTTGGAGCGTTGCTGCATTTTTAATCTGCTATTATCACAAGTAGATCAGTATAAAACCAATGGAAGGAACCAGTGACAACATCAAAACCACTGAAAAATGGTGTCACGGGTGATACTGGGAGATTTTGGCGTCATTCATGTGGATGTTACTTTGACACATACCACCGTCCACCTACGCTCACATATAAGTCATCAAAACCAGGACAAACAGACTCAAAAATAGCTTCTTCCCACAAGCCACCACTGCACTTAACACAAGCAGGCACTGACATTGCGCCACCCCCCCCACTCACACACACACACACACCACTCAAGGATAATGTGCAATATTGAGAGAGACTGACTATATATTTATATTTTAGATTTAAGTTACTGTATTTACTTTATATTTGTATATTTAAGTATTGTTGCTTGTACATTTTAATCTTAGTTTATGTTGTTTGTCATAATCGGTTGCTGCTATAATTTCGTTGTACACTTATACAATGACAATAAAAAGGATTTCAGATTCTGATTCTAAACATTATTGCAGACCACGACAACGCCACCCCCAACAGCGAGGCCTCCCCCCGGTAGGATTATGTGCCCTGCCAGACCACAAATACTATTCAGGACTGGTTCACGGAAGACTTCCACATTCTATTTTTGGCATTGTACAATTTTATGCATTCATGAGATGCCACAGAACCACTGATGGAACAAAGGCTCACATCCCGTCCCATAAGACGGTCCCCTGTCTGTGTCCTGACAGATCAGAGTTGTTTTGATGGCATTCAGAGGGGCCAATACAGTATCAGGCAGGTGGAATTAATGCTGTGGCTGACCCGTGTAAAAAAATGCACCCGTGTGTGCATTGTCTCGCACATAGATGATAGCAGACAAAACAGGGGTCCACTCATAAAATCCGTGCATGTAGCACTACCATTGGTGAAAAACTCCCCAGGGGGAACCTGTAAGAAAGAATGTGTATTTAATGATCCCCTCACCTAGTGAGATCTTCTCCCCTGAATCAGCTGGTAGCACAAAGATGAGCAGGGTCATGGACGACAGCAGCACGCAGGGGATGAGTAAGTTCAGGGCGTAGTAGAGCGTCCGTCGACGTATTGTCACAACAAACGTCACCGCCGGGTAAGGCTCCTTACAGCAATCATAGAAGACCTCGTTTCTGGTGCCGGGGACTCCTGGAAGAACACGGGCAGTGAGAAATTGACTCCGTTGCTCTGCCACCTCATGTTTTTCAACAAGGATAGAATGTAAAAACTTTCACCTCACTCACCGATCAGGTCCCACTCTCCGTTGGGCATGTAGCCTGAGACGTCAGCGTCGCTCATCTGGAGGTCCAGCAGCCAGCCGTCGTACGTCCAGGAGCCGAACTTCAGCTCACACCTCTGGATGTCGAAGGGGAACCAGCGAACGTCCACATTGCACGTGCTCATAAAGATCCCTGAGGAAAAGGAACAGGAAGCAGAATTACAGCTCCGCAACCAAGTCCCAAAATGACAAAACAGAAGCCAAAGCTGCACCAGAGGACCACCTGTGTTGTGTGCAAAGCCTGTCCTGGAAGTCAGAATGAATCCTTCACTCATTTCTTATCCAGCTGAATCCTTACATTCTTAACCAAGAGGGCACACTACAAGAGAATTTTTATTAAAATTGTGCAGTATTAGAGAGAGTTTCTCGTTTTGACATTTTTGGTGGCTCTGGAAATGAAAGGAAAGGCTAGAATAGTAACAACTTTGCCTCAAAGATATGTGTTAAAAAATAATAAAGGAACTGGCAGAACTCACAGATTTCAAATATTCTATTTTATTAACTCCTCAAGGACTACTAAGTCCTTTTCTAACCCTCGGCAACAGTCGGAAGCACGAGCGGTGACACCAACAGATGAGATTGTGCAGAGCAACACGATCAGATGGCTCCTTTGATTATGCAACATAAACACGCTCACATGCATATGCATCAGAGGAGTCATAATGACGCATGCTGGAATCAATCCAGCCACCCGAGATGACGATCCTCGCAGGGGTCACTGGCAAACACCGGCCCTTAAAGTAATTACCGAGATAAACCAATCACGCCTGTCGAGACATTCCCATGCATACAAAACCAAATTGCCAACGAAGCCTCACGGCCGTCGGAGACATCCATTATGAGGCTATCCGCATTCAAATCAGCCACTGGAGACCAACGAGAGCAGAGTTCAGGGAAGGTCAAGAAGGTTAGCAGGTAACTGTTGGTTTCAAAGCAGGGAGGGCGATGGCAGAAATGACACGGAATTAAGTCGTCTAAAAGCAATCGTGCAAGCAGTCGACTTTGCTTCACTGTGAAAGTCTTCTGCTGCTTGGAACGGTCTCTTTCTCTCCGTCTTCATTCGGGAATTCACCTCCCGAGTCATTACCGAGAAGGCCCTCGGACGAGATTCCCGCACTGTCAGTGTCACTCCATCAAGATATGAGCTAAAATCCTGTTAGGCCTAATTACCTCCACCCAGCAGGTTATTGTTTGCACCCCTGTCTGTTGGTCGGTTGGCTTTTGTTGTGTTTTTGTTTTAAGCAGGATGAAGCAATAACGTTTGGATGGATTTAAACCCAAAGTGGCGAGAGGATGAGGAAGGGGCCACGGAAGAATTTTGGCGCCCATCCAGAAATGTTAAACGGGACTGTTGGGTCTTGCCGAACTTCTGCGCTTTACAAAGTGCCATTCTAGTTTCCTGTTTTTTTACGATTACATCCAAACAGCTTTTCATCTGCAACCAAAGAGGTACATGTCTGCAAGCATCTTTGCCAAGCAGACCCTCCTTTTGGCAAAAAAAAAATACATCAAAAAATGGAAACAGCTGTGTTGCGAATTCTTTCCCCCTCTCCTCCTCTTTCCCCTGTTTTCTTGCTCTAACATCTCTCCTGCTCTAACCTGCCCCTCAGCTCCATCTTCCTATTCATCCCCTAATTGGCCCGGCTCCAAATCGCAGCATTAAGGAGCTGAATTTACATTACAGCAGCAGCCTATTAATATACATGGCCGCTGAACGGAAATGATAGGCTGGCGTTCTGAGCTTTGGCTCTGACTTGTACTTCAGAGAGCCATTTTGACTCAACCGCACCTGATCAGCAGGGGTTCAGTCTCAGCCGCTGAAATCGGGTGTAAGAAGCATCTGAGAAAACACAGGGTAAAGACCCGTGGGGGCCCAGGGGAGCCGTTCTGCTCGCACAGGCCTCCGGTTTAGATTGTGAATGGAGTCTTCCAGCATCCCCTCTTTTTCGGTGTTACCCGCAGGCAAGTGCTGGAAACAAGGAACCGGCGAGTAGCCGGGACTGCTGCTTCACACTGATGAAATATTAATGTCTGGTGTACAGTGCAGAGCTTTTGCAGGGCGAGATTCTGAGAGATGTGAGAAGGGATGAACTGTGGTGTGAGAGGGTGACACTCGCCTGGAGGCAGGTATTCGGCGAAGCCGCTGGAGTTCACCAGCACGTTGGTCTTAAAGGTGGAGTCAAAATCGTCATCTGCACTGAGGGAGGACAGACGGCAGAGTGATGCTGCTTGTCCAGACAGAAAGGCCGCGCGCGTCCAGGGGTTTGTACGTGTTTTACCTGTTGAAGAGCAGAATGTCCGGCGTCCACACCTGCTCGGTGGTGAAACGGAGGTTCCTCACTCCGGGATGCTCGCTCTGGTTCCACTGGAGGTAGTGGTCGAACCAGCTCTTCAAACAGAAAGACACAGATAGGGTCAGCATCCCGCTGGGGAAGAGATTGCAATGCAATATAAACAAGAACAACAACAACAGTAATAACAGCAAAAACAACAGCAGCAGCAGCAATAAATACCTCATACATTTTCTGATATCAATTGATATTGTGTTCCGTTGTTTTGTTGCAGTAATTGAGAAGGCAGAGCAGGCAAATATTGTTGAGCGACATTTAATACAGAAGTCTCCTGTTTGTCTTGTTGAAGGGGCGGTGGAGCTAAACCATAAATCATTCTATACACCAAACAAATATTACTCGTAATCAAAGCATTTTCAAAGCTCCAGGATGTTTTTGTTTTTTTGTTTTTTTCCCAGTACTTAAAGCGCTTGTTTAGGCAGTTTAACAAGATGTTGTACTGTTGTTGTCCAGGCCAGTGACCAACAAGTGGCACTAAAGGACAGTATCATGATGTGCATGTATGTCCAAGCTGCTGCTGTACTTAATTAATTACTGTGAAAATTTGAAGCTGATTTTTACCAGAAATATACTTCTAAGTTTTTTGAAACTCAAATTGGAATCAATGCGCAAGGCCAAATATTTCTCCTTCAATTAAGATCTCAGGTTCAGGAGTATTATTATCTTTACCTATTTTGATTGCGAATAAAATGGCCACAGTTTTGGACGGACACGAGTGGCAAAGCCAGTTGGCTTTTACTGTATTTACCGGCAAAAACCTGAGCCACTGCAAAACAGCCTTGGAGGCGTTAACGTGATTTACAGAGTGAAGTTTTCATTTACATGTTAAACACCAACTAGAACAAATAGAATCACCTCATCCCTTAATAGCAACACATTCAAACACAATCCAAACACTCTCGAGGGTCCTTACCATCCGTAGCCATATGTTAGTGGTGAGTACCTGGTTCTTCTCATCCTGCAAAACATTATGAACACTTAGAAATCATTTGCTTTATAAAAAAAAACAAACAAGGAATATTATTTTGCTTGCGATATTTGAATATTTGAAAAATCGTTTCATCCCTCTCATTAATTTCTGAGAGAGCCAATAGGGCTGAGACACGAACCACGTCCATGATCTGGATCAAACTGAGGGTGAAGACGACAGTGAGAGGCAGGGAGTCGTTGCCCACCGGCCGCTCCATCCGGTTGTAGTCCTTCAGGAGGGTCTTCAGCAGGTTCCTCTGGTGAGGACCCTGCAGGGACACTGCAGAGGCAGAGGGAATTTAAATCTGACCAAACCTCAGAACCCCTCAATGATGGATTAAAGATAATAATAATAATAATATTAAAAATCAAATAGTAAAATCCCAACATCAAATGAAAAGACATAGCCAAGAGGAACAAAACTTCCTTATCTATAAATACAGAGGGAGAGGACCAGAAAGAAACACAATTAAAGGGAGGGAAAAGGGAGATTTGATGATGAAACTAGCTGAAAATAAAAAACGGTTCTCTTATCATTAGTCACACTTCTCTTGGCTTTTATGGTTCAAGCTTTTGCAAATGGATCACGGAGGTCCAGCTGCCCAGTCAGATTGAAATATTGTTCTAAAATACAGAAGGAGATGGAACAGCAAAAGGGAGATTCAGACGGAGGACACAGCAAACAAATACAAATGTAATTAGAAATGGTGGGATTTTGGATCTGTGGGAGGAAGCTGGAGTACCCAAAGGGAACCCGTGTGCACAGGGACAGCATGCAAACACCCCTTAAGTCACACTTAAGCCATATTTTTATGTTTTAGTTAAGATCCAGAGCTTCCTAACCCTTTGTTGCCATGCAAAGATACAAGAAATTGAGTCAAAACTTGGATTTAGTGGAACATTTTTTTAAATGGCGCCTTGGATGTGAAAGTATCACTCAGTCCGTGTTTGCAGACACATTACAGTATATAACTGGATATGATGGGGAAATCATTTGAAGCTCACTTCATACCAAAAGCCCCTGATGTTTCAAGCCTTCAGAGATTCCACTGAAACTTCTGCTGAATCTCTCGTCTTCTGCTTTGCTGAGCCCTCTTTTCGAAAAGCCGCTTTGCGGAAAACGCAAGCAAAAAGCAAGTCTCTTCACAGTTCCTCTGCCTGGAGGGTAAGTTCATGCTCTCCTCTCAGCGCCCTCATCCAGTGTCAGCCTTTATATTCAGCTACGACTTCTGCTGCCCGGAGCCCCGTCAGCTCAGCTGCAGCAACACATCCACAGCAGGGTGGCGCGACAGAAGAGCCAATCTATCTATATGTGCACTTCGATTGATCTGTGACCCATTTTCTGTGTGGACGATTAGAAAGGCTTGAGGAAAAAGGAAAGGAAAGCAATGAGACCCTCCGTGCAAACACAGGATGTCACGTCGGCCTGCTCAAGCATCTCATCTAATACGTCCAACCCATCAGGGTCAACTCAGCAGCCAGCAGAATAAAAACACAGTTGTGAGAAACCTCCGCAGATGTGAATAAGCAAGCAAACAGGTGAGCCGCAGTCTTAGTTTTCTCCTCCTACTTTGAATTCTAATTCTGGTGTATTTCACAGATGAAGCATCAGCAGCAGCGACTCCAATTCCTGCGTTGCTATAAAAACACTTTGAAGGGGCCGATTGAGAAGGAAAGACAGACAGAGAGAGAGAGAGAGAGAGAGAGAGAGAGAGAGAGAGAGAGAGAGAGAGGGAGAGAGAGAGAGAGAGAGAGAGAGGCTCACCGTGGATCAGAGCAGAGAGTCCAGAGAGGAGCAGAGCCACTGACTGCCACATCCTGGTGCTGAGGAGCAGGGTAAAACAGGAGGCAGGAGAGGAGAAGCTGCGGGTTGTTGAGGGAGAGTAGGAGGGGAGGGAGGAGAGGAGAGGAGAAGGAGGACAGACTCAGAAAGCTGCTGGAAATCTCCCGGTCTGCATTCGGTCAGACCGAAGGAGTGTGAGCATGTGCTGGAAGAGAGGGGAGCTGAGAGAAGGAGAGGAGGAAGGGAAGAAGAAGAGGAGGAGGAGGAGGAGACGGTGGCTGTGAGCGCTCTTTCCCCTCTCTCTCTCTCTCTCTCTCTCTCTCTCTCTCTCTCTCTCTCTCTTTCTCTCTCTCTCACTCTCTGGAAGGTGGGACTAAAATGGAGAGCACATGAGAGAAAAATAGCAGGGATGGGGGGTTAAGGGTGCAAGATAGAGGAGGAGAAGGGCTTGAGTTGATCGACCTTATTCTTAGGAGGCACAAGATCTTAAATGATCCTAAAACTAACGCAGAATTTACAGAGGATGTAGTTGATAAAGAGAGAGAGGGCTTCCCGATCCGATCAGTGCAGACAAGTACGTCGACTATACAATTAACAATATTAACATAAATCCTGAGAAAGACCAAAGAGGAGATTCATGGATGTGGTGAGAGAGGAAAAAAAAATACCTGGGTAAAGCCGAGAGAGGAATGAAGAAGTGAAAGAATTGTGCTTCAACGACAATTACTGTTTAAATAAATGTATGACAGCTGGTTACACGTGTGATAACAGGAGACAGCAGTTATGGTCACGCTGTGCTGAAACTGTGTGTGTGTACTTGTATCACTGATAGTGCGGTGACATATGTCTGCGTACACAGTCACACTACAGGGACAAAACGCAGAAAGACTCGGTTTAAGGGTAACTTTAGGTTGAGTCGTGGGATGGATGGACTCCAGGTCATTTGACAAAGGGCTGCACTGTGCAGGAGGGCAACATGAATGTGCATTGTTAAGCTTTATTTCTCAAGGGCAGAGGCAGCAAGAAGCTGTGGGGGAAGAAAGAGTCGGCCTGTATAATAGATTACCCTATTACTGCTCCTGCCCTTCCAAATTACCCCTCTCCAGGCAAGCCTGTCACAGGATCCTGAGCGCTCCCAAACTACACATTCATACTCGGCCGCACACAGAGGATGGAGCGTGGCCCTCGGAGGTGTAAAGAAGGATCGCTGAGCCTCCGGTTACACCAGACTGTAACGCACCAGGCGTGGAGTGAGGAAAAAAACGGTGTGCCATGGAAATGTATCATCTGTTGCTGATGCTGCATCGCTGAAATATTGCACCGTAAATTGTGTTCAAAATTGAATCGGGGGGGGGGGATGCTATGCTATAATGCACCAAGTCTCAGTGTGACACAGTGCCAAAAACAAAATTCATTACACATACACATATAAAACACAGATTGGAGGCACTGGGGCGTGGGTGACATCTGGTGGTGAGGCTGGAGCTCAGCAGCTCTGGCAGGGGCAGAGACGGGAAGTGATGATGTTAATTAAGTGGGAGGAAACTGGGCTAAATGAATGATGAGAGCCAGTGACATAACGAGGAGGCTAATCAGGAAACATAACACACAGATGAATCAAAGGCTGAGCAGGAGATGAAGCAAAGCCTCCAATGATGTTGGAGGAAGAGATTAAGGATTATGAGCACTGTGTGGACGATAAAGCGATGCTAATAGTGCTACTGATCGCTCATAATAATTCTGTTGTTGTGGCTGTGATTGCTCAGCAACAGTGGTGGCTGTCACTATCACTACACCTCATCCCTATCTGGGTTTAATCCTGAGTGCCGGCACGACAACACAGCCATCAGGGCTGCTGCACTGTGCTTATTTTAATTACTCCACTGATTGGATTAGGCCCTCTCTTAACACTGACACATCGCCCCCACTTAATAGGGTGTTATCGACAAAACCAGCGCATGCATCCACCAGCCTGTGATGTCTGATCTGTGAGAGTGGCCTTTTTGGAGGCTTGAATGGAGTCTGGACCGAACGGACTGAAATTGGTGTTCAAACGGGCAATTATTTCCTGCCTCAAGCAAGCCCTGCAGCATGTCGAGCGCTGTCCGATACACTGTCATGGCGTGAAATCCTTAAGGACAAACAACCAGATTTGCTCTTCTTTCTTTGGGAAAAAGTCCGAAAATTGAAAAAACATAAAACAAATGTTCACGTAGAAATTAATTCTGGTAATGTACCCTCGAGCTGCTTGGCCATATGTCTGTATGGTAACTGATTGTACCAACAGCAAGGGGGATAGTTGACTGAAGTACCAGCACCTTTATAGTAAACATGTCATTTTTTTGTTTTATTTGGACACAGCCAAAGTCTCAAAATGACAAGTTGGGGTTTTGTGGTACGTCATGTCATGGAAAATTCACACCCAACCCTAATTTCCCTGGTCGCCTCATTTTGCAATGACCCCACAACATATTAGCCTATTTACTGATGAATACATTCACATATTGCAGCCAATTGTAAATTACAGTTTACACCCCACTTAAAGAACAAACAAGAGGACATTAGAGACGTTATTAAAAACTTATATTCAACATATACTGTTTCTCCTAATTCCATGCATTGCATAAATTTGGTGTCTTCAATGTATGATATAAATAAACCCCACAAATAATATCATGAGAAAATATACCTCCAGTGAAACATAGAGGTGAATCCACAACAGACTCTAATACTGCAGCAGAACATGGTTTTTTTTTCCCCTCAGGGGTCTTATTTGGACAAAACACAGTGATATTATTTTGACAAAACAGGCACAGTGTTGCTGTGATCATTTCCACCTTCTGAATGAAACGTCAGTCTGCTTAAATGGCTTCAGAAGAAACACCGTAGTGCTAAAAGAGAACAAATGATACATGTTTATTTGCCATGCATGTCCCTCGCTTTTCTCGGAAATGTAGGTACAAAGTCACGGCCACACAATAATGAAAGAAATTGTTAAAACTAAGCTGATGTATACCGAGTTGGATGTTATTTATCCTGACTAACAGAAGCATCAAAGAGTGATGTTCAATAAGCAATATAGTGTTGGGGATGATCGCAATATTTAGGTATCTGCAGTGATGTAATGGTCATTTGAGAGATTAGTAAATTAAGAAAACTGTAAAAAAAAAAATCCATCCCATGTTTTATTTTTTTATGGGCTTGAATTAAAGTTTAGGATGGTCAGTGCCTGACTGTGTGGACTTTATCACTGTATGAAAAAGGTTGTGGCTTCATTATTTTTTCTTGAAATTAAATACATACAATATCTCTAACATACCATTCCATAATGTTTTAAGACTCGTTTATGCTTCTCCCATGATGGATTTTTCTTTTATTTGATTTATAGAATCGGCCTTTTTAATTTTAACAAGCTCCATCTATATATTATTGTTATATTTGTTTTATGTTCTTTTGTATGTTCAATACAAGACAACTGTGTGTAATAGTACTGCAAAAGAGGAATCAATTTTCTGATCCAGCTCTTTTCAAATAAGCATAGATCCAAAAAGTTTCAGCTACTCCTTTAACACTATTGTGACTTTTAGAATATATGCACGGCTGGTTGCGTCATAATACTTCTTCTTTATCCCTCGACCGACTCGTCCCAAGCAGCCCAGATTAAAGCAATTAATATCATGACTTGAAGATGGACTGGCGCTCAGTAAAGATTCGGGGCCTGAGTTGCCATTTACCAGCCACAGCGATTAGGGTTCTCAAAATATCCCTGTTTAATTTAACTTTCTTAGCAGCCCAAAGCAAGATTTGCAGTGGAAGGGAGTAATTGAAGATGTGTTGGCTACCAGCCACAGAGGCAAAACAAATTGACATACTTAGCTCCCAGCTACAGCACTAAGGATTTACGAGCACTTGGCTGGAGGCCTTGCGGGTATAAGCCCTGCAGATGCTGTGCATATATCCCTCTGGAATCCTGTTATGACAGGAAAACATATAGTACACAAGAGAACAATTCGTGGTCCCTAAGAAGATGTCGAACCTGCTGCTGTTTTCCTCCATTTCAACAAATTATTAGCATGTAGGGCTGTGCAAGTATATAGTATATAGCTCATATTCATGCAATGGATCTGCTGTTGACAGTCAGGCACTGAGACAGGGACAGCTGGGGAGCTCCCTGTCTGCGGCATGAAGAATAAATACAAACAAAAAACAATCCAGACAGCAGCATCTGGCTAAGTCTAAGAGAAGAACAATTAATCTATTGTACAGCTGAAGGCATGTCTGAGGGAGTAAGAATCTAATCAGATCCCCACCGTGTCCTTGCTTTCCCAACTGTCCTCCGTCACCACCCGTCCTCGCCCTCCGTGTATTTCAAATGCATCTCATCCCCAGGTTAGATAACGCCGGCTTCTATCCGGACTCAGTCCGGCCCACCCCTTTGCTCCTTAGGTCTTTCCTAAGGGAGGGGGGTTCTGTTCTCTGTCGACCCATCTGTCACAAGGATTTAGATTAATAAATGATGCTGAATGTCATTGTCATGACTTTAATGCTTAATGCTCAGCCCCGCTCTGTGCATATTGTTTGGTTAAGAGGTGACATATTTGATATTTCATAAGCTCATAAGAATCAGGGCTCTGTCTCTCTTGATTAATCTGCAATTCTAATCCGTTGCATTGATATTAGGGGACCATTATTCTCTTCAGAAGATTAGATTAAATTATATATACCGTACATGGATATATTTAAATACTGTATATAGAAAGTTTGTGTGACCAACTTGGAATTCTCCCATCACAATAATGGCTTGGATAAAATTAGAAATTAAAAGTGCTAAAATTTAATTTGTTTGCAGGATCTTTTAGGCAGATTTTTGACACCGAGGCAGCCATGTAAAAGCAGATGTTCCCATACATACACACACACACACACACACACACACAGGGAGGAGGAAATCTGCCAATCCTGGCTAAAAAAAAAACTCAGACAGATGACTCAGTCTTTGCCTTCGCCCCATGCGACATCTGCAACTTAGAGTCTGTGCGGTCAGTAAGCACCTCCAGCTTTAAGGAAGATACCCTGATGGTGGACGACCGTAAAGCAGGAGACACAGACCAACGTGGGAATAAATGCCTGAAAATGTCACGGATATCCGCGGGTATTTACCTCGAGCGTCGTCATATGCAGGATGAGTTCATAACCTCTGTTTGAATCTGAGGGAGGGGCGCCGTGATGCTGAGGCTGAGGCTAATGGACTGTTTGAATGTTTATACATGAGGAGCGAGGATGTTTGGAGTATCTTGATTTAATCACAACGGGGTTATCAGGTGTTTCAGCTTGATTCCTTTTTGGTTTTTTTGTTTTTGTTAACTGTTTCACTGGTAATTTTTGAGCGTCTTTTCAAAAGACGTTGAGTGTTTGAATCCAGCTTGTGGTGGGATTCGGGCACCTTCAAGACTGGGAGAAGAAGGCTGAATAGAAAAAAATGACTCTCATGATTCAAGGCCTTTTTTTTACATCCTTGTAAACTGAACAACAAGACAAACGAGGTAAGAATACACTTTTTGTAGTGTGACAAAATGCTGATAACAGTGTATGCCTATTCAAACTAACATTTTCCAGTTATTGCAGAAGCTCATTTTGTTGCTCTCTTCATCCTTCCATCATTTTAAAATTGGATAAAGAAAAAGAAATACAGTTAATAATAATTTTTTTTTTTTTAAAATTGCAAAAGCAAACTTATCAGGAATAAAAAGTCTGGTTTCCACTTCACAGTGCTGCTTATTATTGTCCTCTGTCTTGTCTCCTGTGTTGAAACCAAAGCTCTGGTGATCTGAACCCCCTCACCATGTAGCACTCCCCCTCTGTGCACATGTCAGTGGCGGATGGAGACGAGGTGGAGGACCAGCGGCCCCTTCTTCCACCGAGGACGGTCCCTCCGCCTCAGTCCTGCTCGCCACATTGTGGGATCCATCAGACCATCCAAACGTCAGCCAACCCGACCGTGTGGCTGGATGGGACTCAGGCCATGGTCAACGCACCGTTATACAACGGCCACCTCTATATCAAACCGTCACCTCGCTGCAAGAGAAGGGGAGACAAAGGCAAAGAGAGGAAATGCGACAAAAGGTCAGGGGGGAGTAAACAAAATGCACCGCAGAAGGAACGTAATCACCAAGGCAAAGGCAGAAATGCAGGAGCCCAGAGACTCCAGGAGAAGGTCACCTCCTTCACGGGCATCCCCATGTCTCCCTGTGGGTCTCCCTTTAGGAGCACCTGCAGGTCACACTTAGACATCAAGGACGTGGAGGAAAGACGCCGCAAGTCAGGCAACGTGTCCCTGGAGATGCATGACCGCCAGGGTCTCCCAGAGATCATCATCACCAGCAAAGACGACGACCTCCAGCCATTCAGCGAGACTTCCCTGTACCACCAGAACCCGTCTGAGGCCAGAGGCCTGCTGCCGGGAGCTGAGCAGAGCCCCGGCCCCAGCCCCAGCCAACAGCCCAGCCCGAACCACAAGGCGGACGGCAAGGACGACACGTACTGGAAGACCCACAACATCGGCTGGCGGCTGGTCCACAGGAGAGCTCTGTTCTTGAGGAGGCAGCGGCTGAACGACTGCGCCCTGGCGGTGGGGATTTTCGGGGTGGTGATGATGGTGATGGAGACGGAGCTCTCCTGGAGCGTGTACAGCAAGGTCAGAAAGAGGAGAGACGGCCTGACCCAAACAATGAGAACGCGATAATAATTATGGCATCTTACAAAGTCAAAAAAAAAAAAAAAGTTCTTTTTATACACCGCCGACTCACGACCTAAATTATCTGGTGACGGATTAGGTCTAGACTATACTCGTTTATTATCACAGTATGCCCATGAGATTATATTCATTACATCCCGCAAATGGATCATATGAACGTCCGTAAGATTAGAAAGAGGATCACTGGTGTCATTTCATAGAGCTTCATAGAGTTCTACAATGACAAAGCACGATCAGCTGACAGTGATGTCATGTTGGTGTGCGCTTATCTGTGCGTGTCTCCCGCAGAGCTCAATCTACTCCCTGGCTTTCAAGTCCATCATCAGTTTCTCCACCCTGGTCCTGCTCGGCCTCATCATAGCGTACCACTGCTGCGAGGTGCAGGTAACGCGTCCTCTCGTGGTTCTGTAATCAGGCTTTCGCTCCTCTTTTGGATTCCCCCCTCCAGGGGAGTGTGTCCTCTGAAAATATGCGCTGAATTATCACGTCACATCCCTCTCTGAGCTGAAGGAAGCACCTCCTCAGCTCCTCTTTTGCAATCATTTTTTTTTTTGTCTTTTTGTATATCCATGTCACGTTAATCTGCAAAATCTTCATCTGTCCTTTCTCTTTACTGCAGCACTGAAGCCCTGAAATACTTTTGGACTCATGACATGAACTTTGAAAAGAAATGTACCTCAACGCAGCACCAAATCTTTCCACGCATTTTTCTGCTTCAGGCTTCCTTTGGCCCCAGTCATCTCTTTGGAGTCACCAAAGGCTTTATAGGCCCACAACCTTTACACTGAAATAAAATAAACTCTAGAATATAGTATATACTGCAAGGCAAATAATAATAATAAACAATATGTAAAAAAACATGCACCTGAGGAGACAAGCTGAGGTCAGGACAAGCAGGACACTAACTGCACTCTTCCTCGCCTCTTCACCAGCTCTACGTTCACGACATTGGCGCAGAGGATTGGCGGATCGCCATGACAACCGAGCGCGTGGCCCTGATAGCCCTGGAGCTGGCGGCGGTGGCCATTCACCCCTACCCGGTGGGTCTGCTGTCCTACTTCAAGCAGACCTTCCAGCACAACCCTGCTCGCCTGTCGCTGTCAGAGACAGAGCTGGAGATCGTCCTGGCCCTGCCCATGTTCCTCAGGCTCTACCTGCTGGGCCGGGCCATGATGCTGCACAGCCGCCTCTTCACTGACACCGCCTCTCGCAGCATCGGAGCCCTCAACAAGGTAGGAGCCCCACTGGCTTTGGGTTTGGACAGGACTGTGACGAGAAACTGACCTTGTTAAACTAATGCAGTGTGTTTGAGACATTGTTCTGACTTTAAAAGGTGTGGCAGTAGCAGGGGCGTGTCCAGACACAATCAGTTCATTTTGACACATGCAAGAAGAAGCGTTTCAGATTGCCCTGCACCACATACATCCATAACCCACAATGCACGGTACATTTTTACATCAATCATTCAGGCGCAGCATTGTACATAGTGGCACCGGCAATGCAACTCTCTGGAATACAGTTATGCAACTGGCCCTGAACAGTGCCTCCAAAAGATAAACACTACAGTGAAGGATGCGCCGATGGCACATTCTGATACCCATAATTAACATAACAATTTGGCCGATAACAAAAAACC
>KV751318.1:5487762-5514689 GCA_001698575.1 Mola mola | reverse complement strand
TAAATCCTGTGCAAACAAATGCAATGACACACAAATGATTCAGACCCCCACTGACCTTTATCAGAATTCCACCCTTTTTTTGCAGATAACCAACATTAACTGATAACGTCAATATCGGCCAATGCCGAAATCGAGGCAGTATATTCCTAACTACTGTTCATTAACTCAAAAGTGTGTCGATTTGTAGAAAACATAATAACTATCTGGAGCGTAGAATGCAATTTTTTACACGTTACACGCTAAGATCCCCAATTTCACCAAACAATGGGCCAATCACATTTAAAGGGTGGCCAAAGCAACAGCACGCCCCCTGCTGGACACGCCCCACGGGCCGCTATCAGTTAAGGGACACAAGTCAAATATTAGATATTAAAGTCTATATTGCCAACGGTGGTGTGGGCTGGGCTTTCTCTATGAACATTTCATGCACATCTGTTTGTTTTACATCCAGGTGGGCCGAGAGGTCTGTAGAGGTGTGAATCTTGAGGTGTGACTACTACAGTTTCGCTCTCATGACTCCCAGTGGTGTCACATGCTGATTATGTTCCCTCGCTGGCTCTCCTCTGCTTGTCTGCTTGTCGTGCACTCCACGGTTGATATCCACCCGGCTAATCCCTTCCCTTGTACATGCTATTTAAGAGTGACGAAAATGACCTCTGTGTCCCCCTCTGCAATCTCTCTGCAATGCCAAACCCAGTGTCCATGTAACGAGTCAGATTGAGAACAAGTTTTCTTATCCCTCACATCCGCATCTGCATTATGTAATCATAATCGGACAGGTGCCATCCTAAATAATCTGGCTCAATGTGCCCCCGCTGTTCAAAAATGTGACGTAAATGCCTCTCGTTGGTGATCTCCAGATACACTTCAACACCCGTTTTGTTGGGAAAACGCTGATGACCACCTACCCAGGGACTGTGCTGATGATTTTCAGCGTCTCTCTGTGGATCGTGGCGGCGTGGGGCCTACATGTTTGTGAGAGGTATGAGACGATACATATTCATTTATCTGGCAAAGATGCATCCCTGGTCCGGTGTCAGAGATAGAATATGAGTCTTTGTCCCCTCAGACACCACAACTACAGGGACCTCAGTAGCAACTACATGGAGGCCCTGTGGATGGTGTCTGTCACCTTCCTGTCCATCGGCTACGGAGATGTGGTGCCTCACACCTACTGCGGCCGCAGCATCTGCCTCCTCACCGGGATTATGGTGGGACGGACGATATGTCGGTACGTTGCTTTACCGGCAGACTAGCTGAGAGTTTGACTGTAAAGGTGTGTCACAGGGGGCCGGCTGCACGGTGCTGGTGGTGGCGGTGGTTGCAAGGAAGCTGGAGTTGACCAGAGCAGAGAAGCATGTTCACAACTTCATGATGGACTCCCACATCTCCAAGAGGGTAAAGAGCAAATTCAATCGTGTTATTTTGTACATGATAACGGTTTAAAGTAAGCCAGAAATTACACGTCAGGTGCTTCGTTTATGAAACAACCAGGGTTAGGGTAGTGACAGATTATATCTAAAAATTGAATGATAGTTACATTGTCAAGGATTGCTTGTTTTAGTTTGGCAAAGTCTTCCAAATGTGGCAATGTTAACTTCAATCACAGTGAGTGCTTTATTAACTCATGAAAGGCGATAAATGCATTCGATGACGCTGAAAATGCTTTTGGGGTGGTTAAACAGAAAAAAAAAATTGTTTAGGTTGTATTTGCTGTTTATAGATAAAATGATTATAAACGTTTTATAATCATTTATAATCATTTGGTCAATTACAAAAATCCTCATGGAATCGTTATTCATTAAAAACATTTGAGTGTAATTTGACATAACGCTGTATTAAGTGTACATCTCTTATAATCACTGTGAAATAAATATCTCAGGTTATATGCATGTGTGCTAAAATATTGCAGAGCTGTCTCAAGTGCTTTTCGACATCCTCTCCCTAGATCAAAATTTGCGCAGCCAATGTGTTAAGAGAGACATGGCTCATCTACAAACACACCAAGCTGTCAAGAGAAAGGGACCACACCAGAGTCCGCATGCACCAGCGGAAGCTGCTTCTGGCCATCCACCAGTAAGACGCTCACCTGTCACATAAACCTGTTCCTGCACGGGTCGCAGTTTTGTTTCCTCTTCATTCGTGCTGCAACAGTGGCTGCTTTGTCGATCAAGGCCTCTCTTTTCAAATCAAATGAGATTTATTCCGCATGCAGGAAAACCTAAAGTGAAAATATGACAGAACACATCCTAAATTCTTCTGACACTTTGAAGCCCCGTTCGATTTACTTGTGAGCTCTTTTAAACAGGGAACGACTACGTTGACAGAAGGATGGTCCAAAATTGCTGAAATCTAATGATCTGTGTCTTTGAAGTGTCATTTCACCCAAATCGAATAAATGTAACATCCCTTGATGTACATGCACGCAGTCAAGCAGCTTGTTTTGTGCATGTCTCAAACTAAATGTAATTTTTTGATGCGAAAAAACAAGTTGAACTCCTCAGTAATAAACCAGCAGGACGTATGTGTATATGTATATGTGCTCAGTTCAGAGCACTGAATGCTTGTACAACCTTTCTGGTGAATCTCCATTTCATGCCCGTTCTCATCAGCATATACGACACTTAGCTGTTTGTAGTGAAATAAAGTACTGTATTTAAGTATAGTTTCATACTTTTTGTACTTGTATTTCCATTTTTGTTACTTTGGCTTATCTAAATTTTTTATACACAATATAGTATTTATACCCCTTTATACTTTATTTATAACCATTTATTACCATTTATTTTGAAAACTAGTTACTTTTCAAACTGTGGGTAGCATCAGAGGAGCCGGTGTGGTGAATTTTCCAATTTACATCTTTTTCAGCAGTTTTTTTTGTTTGTGTGTTTTTGTTTATTCACTGTTGAATATCAGCTGAGAATTGTTCAAACTCTTACAAATGGTATACTTACAATATGTCACATTTATATGCTAATTTACTTATAATTGTGCCATATTTTTATAGCTCAAGCACTTTTACTGTCAAATACTTCAAGGCTTCTACTCAAATTATATTTTATCAAAATAACATTTTAATATTCTATCTACTTTTACACAAGTATGATTTTGGGACCATTTTTTTGCAGTTTAGTGACAATTAATTTAACTACACAAGTACATAAAAATGTTTTGTAATGCTTTGTAACGCTAATGCTTGGGTGGATTAATTAGTATTAGTTAATGTTCTATTATTTAACAACTAGTTAATGGGTATTACTGTGTTAACAAATGTCATAGTATGGTTATAAAGTATTGAACAAGTACCTTAGTTAATATGAGGACAGTGAGTAAGGGATTACATAATACATTAACTGTTACTAAATAATTATTACTGTATTCACTAATGTTGATTTATGTACTCTTACTTTAAAGTTTTCCTAAATTTTTGTTTTGTTTTCTGGAAGATTTATGGAAGTGTCTCACCACCATCCACAATTTATTTACATTGATCAAGCTGGGTGACTTGTTTGTCAGTAGTGATGATCAACAGTTCATTCACAACTAGTCTGTATTTATTCTGCAGGCGTATCGGTTTTAGTATTCTTTAATTCTTTGTGCTTAGCATCATATTTAGGACTAGTTATGACTAGCATCTGATGTGACAGATTTTTTTTTAACCATTAACCTTATTGTTACCACATAGTAACGGCTGGAATACATGGGCTTGCTTTAATTTGGGTGACTTTACTGACATCCATCCTGATGACCCTGCACACTCCAAAAATCCTCATTGTGAAGTGTAAACTGTTAATGTTAATGTGGACGAACTGCCCCTTTAGATTTCTCTTCACCCTGACTTCCTGTAGCACCAAACTAAATAAATGTGTCCACAGGCTGCGGCGGGTGAAGATGGAGAAGAGGATACTTGCAGATCAAGGGAACAGCCTTGTGGACTTCTGCAAGGTGAGAGAGGCAAGTGAACGCATCGTTTTTCCATTACATCCGACCGAGATGATAAAACAAGTAGCATCTAATCTGCCTCGATGCGGTTCTCTTGTCAAGATGCAGAGTCTGATGTACGACGTGCTGTCAGAGGTGCAGAGCTGCAGAGGGGAGCTGGACTCGCACATCCACATCCTGGAGAAGCACGTGGAGGAGCTGAGGGATGGCTTCAGGAGCCTGATGCCGCTCCTGTCGAGCACACTGTCCACACAGAACTCATCCATCCGCCACCTGCTCAGGGAGATGGAGGTGAAGACAGAGATTGCCAGTGCGAGTGTCGACAGGTAGAGACAGGATGAGGAGAAATTAATGCTTCTCAGGTGCTCAGGTGAAGAGTTTTCAGACTTTATAGCAGCTGAAATGGTCATTTGGGGATGATTATAGTTGGGACAGATGAATGGTGATAATGAACACAAGGCTGTACAAAGGCATGTGAAATATTACAGGGTACTTTAACTTTCTGTACAAAAGTACCAAAAAAATAAAATAAAATGTAGAAATTAGTCCACCATTTATGTCATTTTGCGTTCTCCTAGACTGACACAAAATGAAACACTAATGCAGAAATTATCAGTTCAAAATGTATTCCTACCACAAATACTGAACGTTTTAGTTTTCAGCATTAATGGAACATATTTGGGGTTTTACATTATAGTAACTGTATAACATAGGATGGCACTGCAGTTTTCTAATAGGCAAAATTAAAATTTTTAACCAGAGCCCAAATCAATACCTCAAGCAAAGACCCTAACAGTTTGAGACCTGTTAACACTCCTGTGTCAGCCAGTCATTATACATGAAAACATTGCACTTTGTGATTATGTAATGAAACCGTATTAAATGAATTTGATATTGATACAAATGTGATCTTGCAAAATTGGGAAGATAACGTGGTAATTTCTAATAAAATTATACAACTACTGCCTTTCTGTTAAATTTCTTTTGTATTTGAGAAAACCACTTTCCTTAAAGCAAAAGAATAAACACAAAGCATTCATTTAGCCTAAAACAATATTTTATTAGAGAGACAGGGTTGGAGGGTGGAGTTACAGCAACAACCAATCTGTCACCATGAACGGTGGAAACCCATCTGCTGTCCAGTCCGTCTTCAGGTCTCGTCTGATATCAGACCACAGGGTGTGCCTGCCGTCCAGGAGGCACAAGACGCTGATATCAACCGGTCCATTCCCTCCTCTCCCCCACAGTTCCGGGAAGGACAGCTAATGCTGCTTCCTCCTGAATGAGCACCCTGCCAGAGGAGACAATGACAGTCGGAATGATGCTGACAAACGAGAAGCTTTACAGTACAGAAATCCTGCAGCCGGTGCACGCCTCTATTGTCCTACGCACTGCTGATACAGAGTCATCGTTTTCCAATCATGTCACTGATTGGGTAAACGTCTCCTCCCACCACCACCTTAGTTTACGTTAACTGTGCAAGAGTGTGTGACAATAATGGATACTCCAACAACAGAACTGGCTAAACTGAATTACTGTGTCTTAAGGAACAGTAGTTTCATATAGTACATTTGATTATGTTCTCAGCCTTCGAAAGGGGGGAGCCAGTGGTCTAGCTCAACCCTTCTGCAAACTGAGGTTGATCTGGCACTGGAATGAGATTGGAAGACCATGATAGGGGAAGTCCAGTCACTTAGCAGTGCGGCTAATAAATTCAATATGTCACAGGACACTATTTATTCACATTATAATTCTTGTTTTAACAGATTTTGAAGAACTAGTCAAATGTCAACAAGCAGGTGAGCTAACTTCATCTTGTTGATCTTCGTCCCTGGTCCGATTTCTGTTCATGAGTACCGAGATGGTTCTAAAGTGGGTCCTGATTTGGCACAATGAAACATCTGGGTTGTATTGTGTTGCAATTCCTAATTGTTGTTCAGCCATTATTTAAATGGTATGTTGGATCAAATATTGATCTTTAGCACAATACACATGTGAGGCACAAATATGTATTAGCTAATAAAAAAAAAATCAATAATATAATTCATATGCCATTTAGACAATAGTTCATACTACCAAACTGCATTCAGTTTTTGTGCAGTTATCAAAACCACAATGGAAAAAAATTGTCCTCAAATATCTGATTTATTGATCAAGTGTAGTAATCAGAATGTGTTTTGTTGCTATTTAAAGACCTGCATTGAATCTTGTAACAACAATTGAATGTCTTCTAAAATCAGATCTGTCTTTTAGAGCTGCAACTGACTTTAATAATTTCAAACGTTTAATATATAAATGTCAAAATAAGTGAAAAATACTCATATTTTTTTAAAATGAATTTTCATTCTAAAGTGAAGTCTTGATATTGCTTCTATACTCCAACAGTTGAAAACCCAAGGCCTCTTCATTAACTGCCACACATTACAAAAAAAGCAGCAAATACTGACATTTATGAAAGTGGAACCACCTAATTTTCAATAATTTAGCTTGCAACAAAACTGAAATAAACATTCTCTTATCAAAACAGATTAATTTTCCTTAGCTCAACTAATCAATTAATCATTGCAGCTCTATTCTGCATTGGATACTTCTAACGGTTACAGACACAATTGGAAGTATTCAGGAGATGTGAGAAATGGCCTCAGAGATAAATAGATTTTTATGGTGAATTTATACAGGATAGGGCATAATTGTTTCTATACTTGATTTTTTCCCCCTAATTTTGTCTTCTACAATGCTTTTCAGAGAGCATTAAACACAACTACATCATAAACAGAAGGAACCTGGACCTGATAATCCTCATTCACTACCCAAACAGGCACTGTACACATTGCACAAATTATTGATCATACATTTTAGCTTCTTAAATGACAAATTCAAGCAACAGCAAAATGGCAGTGTTAAAAGATTTGTCAAAGAAAAACTAAAGATTGGCCCACTGAGGAGTGCAACAGTGGGCACAAATACAAACACAGTAGACACTATTGATCGCAGGAGAAATAAACAATATAGTACTGTCAGAGACCCTTGGTGCGGAACCTGTTGTTAAAACTCTAAATTACACTTTGTAGGTTAATACTGACCCTCTGTGAGACGTGCTTTGCCTCCGGTGGGCTGACACAGGACTGTTGAACAGCCAACACACAGCACAACTGTCTGAGCGTGGCTGAACACTGTTGTGATCTTATAGCAGCCTGAAAAAAACAGTATCAGTTTCATTATTGGCATCAAAACCCGACCTTCCCAATCTGTGGTAGATAAATGCCAACTACAACCAATGGCAATACTGAACAATCAGGAAAACTGTACCTGGACACTTCACATCCATGAAGTACGAGTTGGGACTCTGAACAAGACGCTTCTTCTTGTGCCTCCTCTTCTCCTCTTCAGGGGATGGATGCAACAAGTCTTTTGCGAGCTGTATTTTTCAAAAGAGGAAATTGAAGGGGTTTGTCAGTTTACTAATAAAATCCCTCTCATCAGTTGAAGTCTGCAATTAATATTAACGTACTTGCTGTAATAACGAGCAGTTAAAAACGCCATTTTGCGGTCAATGACACTGTATTTTGTATTGGTTAAAGTACATTAATACACCGCTGTGTTAGCACGGGCTGGTTCCACTAAAACAATGTTACGTTAAGGATTCTCGGCTGGCCTACATCTCTTAGCTAACGCAGGATACCTACGCATTTTGTTCAACTACGCGACACCCTTAAACAATTAAGGGGCGTACGTAATCATGAAGCCGTCCCAAATATACGTTATTCAATAAGAATCGCGACTATTAACACCAAGTTTCCAGAGCATTTCCCCCGCTCAGACTTTAACTGGCTCCATGTCTGCAGTGTGCGCGCAGCCATCTTGAGTCACACTGCGCTCGCAACGCGCCCGAATGTGCACCATTATTCGTGTCAAACTGGGGGGAAACTCGACGAAAGCTCCCGAAACCGTCACCAGTCGAGTCGCTAACTTCTTACAGAAATATTGAGCCGCGTCCCGGCTCCTAAACGCTGGATTAAACGGTCGAAATATCATTTCGACTTGGCCTGGGGATACTCACTGGCATGTTGGCGAGGAAATAGCCGCTGCCGAAAAGGAGGCATTACCGGAAGCGAGGCGTTCATATCGGTTGTTCTTTTCAGCACAAACCGGACGTGACGACTTTAACACGACATGGCGGCCATATTGGTGAGGTCCATTCAAGTACGTAACTGTGTAACTGTCTCGTGATGGAAAATTCTCATTGCGTTCTGTACCCAAAAATACTCACCAAAGAAATGTGTAAGGAAAATCAATAAAGCTCAAGCTTGAAAACTGAATGTGGCCATGTGTGATTGTCGCCCCTTGTCAAATAATTTATATTGTTTATTTGACTTATTTATTGATTAGTCTCCCTTTTATTTTATTCCAATTTATTTTATCTAATGTGAGAAAAAAAAAAATTCAAACATCGTTCAGACATGCAGGAGGTTTGTTTACATATTTGTTACGTTATCATTATGTGAACTGCACATTTTGAGTTTGTTTGTTGTTGTTGTTCTTTGTTTCTGAAAGTTTAGTTTTAAAAGATTAACAGTATAACTCCACCCTGTTCCCTCCAACAAGCAAACATACATAAATGGGGTAGTAATGCAAAATGATAATGGCAAAAAATAGAAAAATATACTATAAAAGTATTACCACACATATTTTTCAAAAAAGTTTACGACTTTTCTAAGAATTAATCTTTTCATTTTGAATTGGATCCCCTCATGTCCCATCAAGAAGCTGATAAACTTTGTCCTCAGTATCAAAAAATTCCCGCTTAGTTTCAGTTCATCTTCTCTTAATACAATACCGGCTTGACTATGTACAGACCTCTGGTGCATTTTAATTTTTCATCTTTTGTCGTAGTGACCATGATGCTATGTGGGACAACAGTCATAGTTCTATAGGAAAAATATTCTACGGTTATTTGAAGCTGGTCTATTAGGCTTTAGTAGTCTGAAATAGCTCAACTTTCCATCAAAACTCAGTAGCAGCACAAATCGAAGGTTTTTGACAAAAGAGAGTAACTTTGATACATGCACTATTTCAAAAACCATTAAGTGTGTGGCAGATAAATCGGCCAGTGTTACCTGTCCCACTGGCTGACTGTGAGCTTATAGTCAAAGGCTTTTCTGTATCAACTTATGGGTATTTAACTGTTCTCAGTTTTAACCATTGCTTCTGACAGAGCCATCAAAGCCATAAAATGGATCTATAAACAGGGTGCTGATTAGGAATCGTGTCAAAGTGTCTGGATTTTAATGTGTCATCTTGTGCAGACATGATCTTTTTAAGTACTACAACAGAGGAGAAAAGGTATGAGTTTTTATTGGCCTGCATGTACCAGAATCAAGTTAAACACTGTAAACGAGTGGAGGTTTATGTCGGGCCTCTCGGCTCTGTGCCCCCATGTCCCCCCTCTTCTGTCTCATTAGACGCGTTAATCTCAAGTGGATGTCTGAGTGCCATCAGTTCCATAATCTTCGTATAAACGTCACACTCTGGTGAGAAGTGGTTTCTCTGAAGGAGAGATCAAAAAGTCATTGTGTATTTAAAAAACTGATTTAAAGGCAGTAGTTATAAATTATTTTTCAACTTTAGATGAATCGCGTGGATGGAATTCATGTTAAGGAAGTGAATACACATGCATAAAGACACACACACACCTGCAGACAGAGACGCAGAAGGCCTACTCCCTCCTCCCGCATCTCTAGCGATTTCAGGAAGAGAGGCAGCGACTTCTCTGTAATTCTATTTCCTACATAAACACAAACAGAACATAAGCATTTTTTTTAAACCCTCAATGGTCTTTATAAGGTTTCGTGATTTATTTTTAGCATAATTGGCAAAACCCCAGAGCTGCCCTGGAATTGCTAACTCCAGCTCAAAACAAAGCTCAAAACAAATTAAAGCACAGATGATTTTCATTCCATTAATAGAATTTGTAATCTGCAAATTAGCAAAAAAAGAACTTAAAGGTAAAAATATTATATGTAGCACTTCTCTAATTGCAAAATAAAGTAAAAATCTGTGCACAAATCGATCTGTGCTCGCAAAAAAAAAAAAGAAAGAAATGAATATAATTGACCTTGATCCTTAATGACAATTGAAAATGCTCCCAATATCAGAGCGAAGCCCACGGCACCAGAGTTACCGACTGACCTGACAGGTTGAGAGAGGTGAGAGTCGTGTTTCCAGGCAGAATAATCTCACCGTTCCTGGGCCGCACCCATGGCTCCAGCAGGGGGTTCGTTATTTCCACCGCCTCTGGCTGATTGGTGGAGCGGGAGGCAAGTGAACGAGTGTCTGACAGTGTATGTTCGAATGCAATTCTGATTAGCAAAAATTAAGAAAAAAACAAATTAAAAAAAAAATCGAACAAACAAACCTCATTCGGAGCACTTGAATTACCCTGCAGGAAAAAAAAATAAAATTAGAAGTAAATTAGTAAAAGAAATATTCAATACTATGCATGTTTTTGGTATTTGTATATTATTAGTTCATCCGATTTACACATCTCTGCCACCTCCTGTGCTGATAGTTTCTCTCTGCTCGCATGTTTGCCACCTTTATTTTGAGGCACCTTTCCATCAGAAGCTACGAGAGAGTTAAATAACGGAAAGATCAATATGCCTGCTGTCTGAGGAAAGTTTTTAACTACAACTACAACTGTAAATTACCTCTCTTGTTAAACTTTGGGTTCTCTTTGGCGGAGGCTGGTTTATCATCTTTTTTCGATGCCTCCTGTAAGTAAAAGAAAAAAAAATTACAGACACGATTGGAATGACACCTTACTTTCACTTTTGCTGTTCACCTCACAGTTTCTATTTTTATTTCTATTTTTTATGGCAGATTACCCTTTTCTTGCCTTTGTTCTCCCCTTTGCTGACGTTGATTGAAGTGCTGCTGGGGACAGAGGGAATTTGGCTTGCAGGCATTTGGTCAGATTCAACCCCAGATGACTGCAAAAGTGAAAGAATGTAAAATTTGTTTTAATGTGTTGAATAGAATGTCTGGTACTGTAATTGCCGGTCATTCCTTACATTAGTTAGTTTTAAATCAAATAGTTAATTAGAAAAAAAATCAATTGATTGAAGTTGGACATTGTTGCACTTACCGGGTGTATTCGTTCCAAAAGCAGCTTCCTTCTCACCACAATTTCTTCATGAGTTAGAGCAAAGTCGCCAAGTATCTGTTCATAGAAAGAGTTAACGAGATATAAAGTTTGTTAAATCCCAAAATGTGATACAACTAGAGAGAATGCACTCAGAGAGTGCAAACCTCTGCCAATGCAGCTAAATTCTCTACAACATTAGCTCCCCAGCAATACATGCTTACATTTCAGATCTTTTTTTTTTTTTTTGCAAGCTCATATTTCACTTTTCTGTGGTATTAATGTTTGTTTAGGTCATTCCTAAGTGTGATTTTTAGGTCAAGGTCATTGGGTGCAAAAAAAAAGTGCATGTTAGTGCCACCTGACAGCTGACACATGAACCAGAGAGCCAGCTGGTTCTGGCTACATGATGGGCCCTGAGAGTAGAAACAAAATGACACCAGTTAGACCTCTATATGTCAATTCCTTCTGTGGATTTGTCTAAAAAATATGTCTCTTGACTTGTCAGGGAACTTAAACTTTGATCTGGAAAGCCAATAAGGTAATCATCTGTACCTGTACCTCTGTACCCACTGCTGTCAGCTACAAAATGACAACAGCTGGAAATATTTATTTCAATTCTCTCTGGAGACATGGGCCAAATAATAAACAAACACGTTTTTTGACCTTTGATCACCAAAGTAGGTAGATTACCGTAGGTTGATGAAAATTTCATCAAAAGTCAACAGTCAAGTAGTTTTTGTGTAATCTTGCTAACAAACGCACCGACCAACAAACGGACACAGGTGAACCCATAACCTTCGTCCTTCTTTGTAATAACAGACAAAATACAATTTAAAACAAATCCATCACTGTGTTAAATCTCCCAGGTTGAAGCCTTTAATAAAAATGCATACCGCAGCCAGACGAGCCGCGCCAGAATCTCCAATCTGATTGTTGGATAGGGAGAGGATGAGCAAAGCGCGATTCAGCCGCAGGCCCTGAGAGAAGGAGAGGGTGAACACATCGGCGGCCATAAGGGGATCATGGAGGTGGGACACGGTCAGTCCTGGCTTATACCTGTGCGATGTGCGCAGCACCTGCGTCGCCAATAGAATTGAAGGCCAGGTTGAGCGACAAGAGTTTCCTGTTGGCAGATTTGGCTGTTGAGAGAGCCGACCCGATGAGACGGGCGCCCTCGTCTCCAATCCGGTTGTTTCTCAGGGACAGATGAGTGAGGCTGGGCCAAAGACACACATGACATGGATCGGACATGCTTCTTATTTGTGAAGGGAGACGTTTTGATGCTTTAATGTGAGTCAGAGTGTATGTGACCAAGCTTTGTTGAGACATTTGAGTGCTTGGCGACTCACGTGCTGTCTTCACAAAGAAGATGGTGGTAGCTTTGCTCTGGAAGAATGTTGTCCTCCAATGTCACAGAACTGACATAAAACAAAGAGGTGGAAGAGGATCGAGAACCATTTGTGCTTGATTGATGACATTCTACATACTGTGGTGTAGGTTTCTCCGTGGCTTTATACTATCTGGGGCCTGAATTTCACTTTACATCCCCATCGTTCCCCACAAACAAAGTACGAAGTGGCAATTGCAGCACAGTTGACTCACATGAGGCTGGAACACAACGGCATCGTGTCCGCCAGGGACATCACCATTCGATCCGTCAGCCTGGCCTGCCGAAACCTGCAACGCGGTGGACAAGACGGGTCAGCAAGAACAAAAGAGCGACAGCTGTGACCAGAGTGCGCCTCTCCCCGCCAGCTCGCCACTCACTGAAGGCTCTGCAGCTTGCTCAGGGAGGGAAGCATCTTCTGGAGCACCCGGACGATCTGCTCGTCTACCTTCCATCCTGTACGCGTTTATTAAAATAGGTTATCCTTTCTGAAACGTCCAGCAGAAACCCTGAACAACATCAGCTACAGCGGGGCATGGTTGGTTGCAAGCACAGTCAGATACTTCTCTGTGGTGCTTCCTTCTCACCAGAAATCTTGAGGTTCTTGGCGGTGAGGGGGTCGTCAGTCTCCAGCTCCACACGGAGGCACAGCTTCGAGGAGTACCCTGCATTATTTGCCCTTGACCTGCTGCCCTCTGAAGGTGCAATTGTGAATACACATTATTGGCCGATAATGACATAAGAGCTGGAAATTAGTATGAAATGAATTGGTATGTGCCTGTCTGTCCGCCGTTTGGAGCACAAGCGACTATTGTTCACCTGGGTTCCCGCCGTCGATTTTATTTACCGCTAGCTTGGTCTTGACAGACGGGACATTCTTCACGTTCAGAAGAGCACAGAGCCCGTGGAAGTCGTGGTCTACATTGCCTGAGCACTGGTATTCATCTGTGAGATAGGTGAGGTTAAAGTTATGATCATGCAGCTCCAACAACGGTACCAAGGCAGCCTGTGAGTCTTACTTACCAAAACCCAATTTTTCACCTGGATTCTGTCCTAAAACGATAGACAGACAAGTGTTTATAGCCGCTGAGCATGAATGCTTCAGATTAAACAATACAAGCATTAAAGTTAACAGGTGAAAGTGAGTTAATGAATCATTCTGGACACACAGCGAATCAGAGATGCATGTCATCCCTGACATCCATGAAGATGTGCTGTGTGAATGTTTTGATAAAACTAATTATTTCCAGTTGGACAAACTCAATATTGCACTTTCAGATTTGTTAGATGCTGCCCCATGCCAGACTTGTACGGTCGAGTTTTTATTATTAGCTAACCACGCTGCCAAAACAATGCTACTTTCCTTTTAACTGTGCATTCAAACCTGTAAATAAAAAAAAAAAAAGGAAAATCCCAACAATTGGCTATGCGTAATATTTACAATCATCAAAAGAGCTTGTAGCCTCAAGAACACGTCACACCCTGGTCTTCACCTTTTTAAACTGTTGCCCTCTGCAAGGCCATTCAGGACAATAAAATCCAGGACAAACAGACTCAGGAACAGTTTTTGAACACACAATAGTTTGTTTACTTTTTTTGTAAATGTGTTTTAGCTTGTTTCTTTGTTGTACTTTATTTATTTTTCTTTGCATTACTTGCACCGGCTAAGGGCAGCCATCCAATTTTGTTGGTCTGTACATGTGCGATACAATCACAAGAAAAGGTCTAAATCTAAAATATTCTAAAATAAATTCTGAGATGTGTCATTATTATTATTATCATTCTTGTATTTAAACTGTGTGAGCCATGATTATCAGGGCTGAATAACTTGAATAACAAACTTGGGACTCAAATAACGGATGTAGAAATCAAGATCATAATTTTACTAGATGCACTGGTATAATACTAAAGTTTTTTTCTTTTTTTAAGCTAGGAGGGTTAGTTAAATGCCAACTAACTCGATTTCTGCTGCGTGGTGAAAGACGGATCACCAACCTGGATTTTTCGACGCCTCATCCTCAGAATTCGCCCTCTCTGGTTTGTCTTTCGGTCTCCTTCTGGACATTGCTGCGCCTCACCTCACCTCGCCTCTCTACGTCCAAAACTCAGTGAAAAGACGAATCGATCAGAATCCTAACCCGGAAATCAAGTCTCTGCCTTTGATGCCCTGTGATCAAAGGCTGCTTCAGCGGCTTTTCAACGCTAATAAAACGCTCCTGATCGTGTATTCTTCGCTTATGGCTCGTTGCGGTCGGCTTCCGTTCCTCTGCGTGCAGACTGAATCTGATCGAGGCGCTAATGAAGGCGATACCGCCGTGCTGTTGGTTAACAACGGACCACGGAGCGTCATGATGTTGCCGTGGCAACGAGGCAAACCTGTGGGTTTCTCGCGAGATTTCCAGAGGGGTAACTGAGGCTTTTACTCTCGCGTTTGTTTGTTCTGTTAACGCGAGAGTTGCCATAATTGCATGAAAGGGTCATTTTAGGTTTCAGCCAGCAGAGGACACTAAAATTCTTCTTTAGTTCAGATATTTTCTCTTTTAAAAAAAAAATCCGTTTTATTTAGTGTCATTTGACAAAGCGAGCATTTAATATATTCTTATTACATGTAAACTAAAATGTTTTAAGCATTTTACTATTTAAATTTAGAAGATTAGGGTCTAAAACTCACATCTAATATTAATATCTACATATTATAATTACTCTGTAACTTTAAAAGCCAAAATCATCTAAATTAAAACACGAAATGGCTTAAATTATTTCACTTTACATATATTGAATATAGATTATATGACAGTTTAACTTAAAAAGACAATGAGCTTTTCCATGCGATCTATTTTTTTTTTAGGATACACTAGTACACGCTTCATCATTTTAAAACATCTAAACGTTTGCTTTTTCTTTTAGATTGATATTTGTTTCAATTTCAATAGAAAAAAAACAAAACACAGACAGAAATTCTGAGTTTCAATAGTAAACCAAAAGTAAAGGGCTGAAGCTAAAGCTTAACACCAACTCTTCTTTCCTTACAAAATCATAATAATCAATATGCACAGTCATGGCAACAACAGAAAAGAAAAATGAATGTTAGGACTAGTTTTAACATACTTCTATGAACATACCCCTGACTGACAATGATTTTTAACATTTGTTCAAGTCCTTTAGTTTTTTTAAATTAATTTTCCTCTTAAACTGTATTGACATCCTCTCATTTTAAACAACTTGTGGATACCTTGTGGCAATTATTCATTTTTAGCTTTGTTCACAATATGTGTTGCATTATAAAGTATTCAAATTTTAGCGTGTTCAGCTGTTTAGCAAATTGTGAATTATTCTGGTCACGGTAGGTTGCTCAGGATTTTTCAAAGGATAGTCAACATGAAGTGTTTTCACAATAATGTAGTGCTTTTTATTAAAAAAAAACAAACAAAAAAACAAATATAAAACAAAAAAGTAAAAACCAACAGCATTTGTCATTACTTAAGAATCATAATTACAAACTTTCAACGAGTGGAAGAGGGGTTGTTTTTTTTTTGTTGACAAACTGTACACATCACAAAATGTCCGACAGTCTGCCATATACAATGCTTGCATCTTATTTTGTGATTGTCTAAAAAATAACTAAACGAATCACACAAAAACACACAAATACAAGTACAAGCATCATACAATGACTGCTATCACAAAACAGAAACCGTTTCCTATTTGAGAGAAAAACAAATATAACGTGGTACTGGGCTGACAGCTTCATTTTTGCTTCTGTCTCTGTTTAAAAATATCTTAACATTTTTATGTTGGTTTGTTTTTTTAGTGTTCAACACTTTGCAGCAAAAAACAAGGAGTACACATCTCCTCAAAAGTAATATTATTAACAATATTCAGTGACAAAGGTGTCGTTGCTGAGTCACTATTATGTCCCAATGCCTTCTGTGTCCGTCCGACATTCCTCTTGCTCATGCGGTAAAGAGATGAATTGCATTTATAGGCAATAAAAACTCATCCTACGTTTTATGTCATCAGGACAATTAAAATGAGAGTCCAAGGACTTTAAAAAAATCTTTTTCCTCCGAGCTTAAGTGTCTTCATTATAGTGATACAAACGGAAGAAATTATAATATTATCAATATTATAATAATCATAATACATTTCGGGCTGAGTCCTGTACAGTACAATAATAAACAAAATTCTTTTTTCAAGATATTGCTTTTGGAGACACTCCTCAATGTAAAGTGTGTATATTTACATGACTTGGCACTGTACAGCATCCCGTTCATTCTTTCTCCCTCCGTCAGTGTCTCATTTTTCGTCACTTTTCTGTCAGTTTACCACACTGGGACATTGCAGGCCGTCCCTTTTTAGCAGAGGCATTTGGGGGAACACAATCTCATCAAATATCACAATTTCTTTCTCTAAAACATTCTCCATGGCAACCAGAAAACATAGTTTAAAGACAAAAAAAAGATTTCACATCCCTTTCCCTCCCAATATACAGCATACACCACCCCACCCGTCTCACAGAATATAAGAAAATATGACCATCACGATACATTTCATGTTACGTATTGTTTTCCATAGTTTTCTTAAAACTGTTAATTGCCATCGAGCCCTTAATTTTTTTTTTTTTTTTTTAAGGTATATCTTCAAGAAATCTGGCAGAGTACAGACACACACTAAGTGTGTACGCATGCACACAGCTGCACACAAGGCAGAAGAAGAGCACGGCTGTATAAGGCGTTGATCTGGTGTTCCCCAACACGCCCGATTTAGTTAAGCTGGTGAATCATTTACTTCAAAAAAGAAGGGCGAATCAACTGCCTCACGACAAAATTAAAACCTCAACAAGACACTTTGACTGACAAAAGCGCAACACTCCCTCCCCCTCCCTTTAAAAACAAACACACCCCAAGTCTTTTCTGTTCCTAAATGAGTTACTACAGTATAAGAGGAAAAAAGATAATAGATTTTTTTAAGTTGCCTTTTTCAGACTGCATCATCCAATACTGTGATTGTTAGTGTGTTTTCATCATAGATACATTACACAGAGCTTCACAATATCCATGGTACCAAAAGTGCAGTTCACCACCCTCATTTTCTCTTTCTAATGAGCAGCATCTGAGCACACTGCTCAATTTACATTTCTCCTATGCCACTCCCCCCCCCCCTCAAGGTCTCCTCAGCACAGCTCTTCTCTTTTCGGACATTTTTTGTCATTGCAGCTAAGGTCCCACTAGGGGGGCACAATTCTCCAGCATTCACATGGCCATTAACTGAAATGACGAACCATCCCTCCCTCTATCCATCCCCGTTCAGTACCACTCATTTCATTTCTGATGCCTCTCAGTGGAATTCATCTACCCATGTCTGGAAAATTCTATGCATTTATTTTCTCTTATTTTCACTATAAAATGGTTCTGCATCATACTACTTATATAAGCAAGAAGTCTGGGTCGGCTCTCTCTTCGTGCTCCTTTAGAACTCTAGAAAAGCTGAAATTGCCATGGAGTCAGGGCTTACTAGCCCCCTCCACCCTCTCAGAGCTGAGATGACAGTCTTGGAAGAGGTGAACTGGAAGAGGGCCCCCAGGGATGTATTGTGGTCCTTAATGGTCGGACAACCAACAATGCTCATTTCCCTTCTTGCTGTCTCTCCATTGTCTACCCCCTATGCACAAAACTGAGAGGCAGTGAGCTTGACAGGCACGTAGCGACTTTATTTTCTGCCCACAAAATCGCCAAATCCGAGTGTCCGTCGCCGTAGCCGTCGCCCAGCACCCTCCTCCAGCAGATAAGTGACATCTATGGCTGTTGGAAAAAGACAAAGAGACGGGGGAATTAGGAGCTCCGACTGAAACAGCTGACACACAGTGTACGTTATCAGTGAAACTGCAAGACAAAGACATGCCAAGGAGTCTTCTGTTTCCGATTTGTTCCACTAAGAGGTGCTCAAAACAGAATTTGCAATTTTCTTCTGTACATATCAAACAATAAGCCTGGATGGTCCCTTTTTGAAACCAACAATGGAACTATGGACAGGTGTGTTCAGTATTTAATTCAGGAAGCAAAATCCATCAACATTTTCCAAATATCGGCATTCACATTTATCATTGTTACTAGTCATCCAGAAATAAAGGCTGGCAATATTCTAGATTTGTCTTATTGTCAACACACAAATCTCTCAATTCAACTACTCTATGGCACTCAGCCCCAAGCCCATTTGTTTGGCTGGATTAATTACTGGTTTTAATAAATATAGCACAAAACCAAGACTGTCCTTCAAGCGCTAAGATTAGCCACCGAATTCCTAAGATTCAAAGTTTTTCGATTTTATGGTAATGTTAAATCAGCAGATTGAAGCAACAAAATTACAGACTGAAACACAGCCTGGGAGGAAGAGGCTTGGACAAAACAGCAGATCTGACAACAATAAAGTCTGAGCTGCAGAAGTATCTTCCTCTTCATTCCAGACTGCCTTTAACAAACAGTTTCTCGCAACAACTTTGAGCTTAAGAGTGGAAATGCATTATCCATCATATCTGAGGGACGTGTTACAGTAAGTGGTCTGAAACGTTAACCCTGATTTAGCCGGTGACCTACCCCCCTGCTTTGTTCCCGGTCCCTCACCATTCTTGCTGGGCGTTCTGTGCAGCAGATCCAGCAGGATTTTGTTTAGCCGTTCCCTCTGGGCCTCTCTCCTGCCCAGCACCGGATGGTGTAGCGGCGAGGAAGCCGAGGATGACGGGAGTTCGAGAATCTCTGCTATCCTCTCTGTGGAACTCTCCTCCAGCTCCTTGCGCTCCTCAGCGTCCTGCCCTTCCTCTTCGTCCTCCTCCTCGTCTTCATCGTCATCCCCGTCTGCATCTGGTTCTGCTCTTCTGGGCTTGCCTGAGAGGGGTTCAGGATCCTCCGGAGCCATGTCCATGTCATCCTCAGCTCCTCTCCGTTCCTCGGCCTCGGGTGGGAAGTCGTCACCCCGTTCACAGGAGGAGCCGTCATCCTCGCAGCCTCCCGCGCCTTTCGGTCGTTCACTCTTCCAGGCAGAACGGCCACCATTCCTCTTGTAGTTGTCAGGAACGTAGTGAGGCTGCAAAAATGCCACAAGCACACCTGAGGTCATTTCACAGTTTTATGTATCTCACATACAATTCATTTGGTTAGGGCTTACAAATGGAAAATCATCTCAGTACGTGATTCTCATATCTGAAACACAAATCATTTATTGCAAAAAAAAAAAAAAAAAAGCTAAAAATTTGGTAGAGAATTATTTGGGAAATGACAATTTAGATTTGGGATAATAAGCCACACAAAATGTCTGATTGTTAATGTTTGAACATTGGTTCACAAAAGAGAAGTGTGGATGTGGTTCACTACCCAAGGATGTGGTTTTGATCAGAAAACAAAAAGCAGGTGTAGTTTCCCTCATTCGTTTCCCATTAATCCCACCTTAATCTACCATTTTGCTGCAGGCTGCCTTCCCCTCTACTTTCCCTTTACTTCCCCACTCTTTCATTCTTTCAGCGCCCCTCGCGCTCACCGAGAAGTCTCTTTTGGGTGTGAGCCGCTTGGGGAAGTGGTTGAAGGCATATGGCTTGGTACAGACTGGGTAGCGGTTGCGATGGATCTTGTAGAACAGGTGCGCAGACTTGTCCAAGCGGTAATCGCAGATGTACACATCTTGTTCTTTTACATTCTTCGGCCGTCCTGCGGGAAGGATCAGAAAGACAAGAGCTGCCGTAATCTATGTCATTATACAATATCTGATGAGTAATTGCCCATGGTTTTACGGTAGTTTGTTAAAGCCTAAGATGAGAGGCTGCTACTGACCTCAATTCATCACTACCATCACGCCTCATATTTCATGTTTACACACCTGGCAGCTGCCTTTTCTAGTTCGCTGAGTTTCACTCGAGTAATAAGGAAACCTCAGCAGTGGTTCGTAAATTACTTCTTCGAAAGAAACTTGAATCTATGTAAAGTTCACAAGTTTGTTTCCACTCACCTTTGCAGAAAGTGTAGAGATCAAGGACACAGCATGTTCCCACTACTGCCTCCAGTGGGATGATCTCATAAAGCGGCATGCGGAATAATTCGTTCTGGTAGAACCGCCGTGATGGAGAATGATGGGTCTCATGAGGACGGAAGTAGTGGTGGCCAAAGGCAAACCTCTCCCCCCTGTAGAGTTTGAGTGGTTAAAGAAGGCCAGAAATTTAACAAAAGTGCTTTTAACACAGCTGGTTCGAGGTGGGACTGTTGCGTCTCACCGGACTATAAATATGTTACAATGGGTGTATCAACAGCAGAGCAGAAACGACGCCAAATCAAAGTCTCTATAGAAGTAGTGAGTTAATGAAGCGGGACTACAGTTCCAATTTATCACCCAAATGGCGAATTTAAAAGCAGCTAGCAGCAGTAAACTACCCTATGGCAGAAAACATGCCACCAAAAATGTCTGCAAATGAAAAGGAAACAGTAGGATCAGCATGTACTAACCATGCAAGCATAGGACGAGATCATCCACAACATAACCGGGGCGTAAATGACTGCTACCATTTAACTTGTAATTGTTTAGAATCACATGATATGCCAGTGAAAAAAAATTGCACAATGCCAATGTTGCTGTGTTACGTGTCACCCTCTTTTAATTGTGGTCCACTGGCTTGCTATCTAAAAATCAAAACTGAAAAGCTGAAGAGGGGTCTTTTGTGGGTTGTACTGCACAATCTCTGTGTAAAAAGGGATGAGGTGATGCTATTGGATGATCATGAGCACTAGCAGCTACTATATCCGAATACTACATGTGATTAACTCACTTTTCATTCTTCCAGAGTTTCTCAATCCGGAAGATGTCGAGTTTGTCTCGATTAATGTGAGACAAGAGACGGTAAGACTGTCGGAGAGGCTGGCCCTCAGGCGTGCGTCTGCTGTCTCTCATCAGGTACACACAGTCACCTGCACAAGATACAGACACACACAGACACAAAGCACCCCTTAAGACTGCGTATAACTATTCAGTAATACTTTGCCTGAATTTTGAAGAGAAACTAATTTTGGCAAACATTAAAAATGGCCCAGCAGATGGTGATGTTTTTCTAAGAATAACTGCCTTGCCTTTGATATAGTTTAATTCACTTGAGACAAGTTGACTTAACTGTAAATTAACCTAGCTCAAAGAGTAACTTAAAAGGTTCCTTATGGAGTTTCTGGCCTACAGAAGCACTTTGGAGTGGCACACAGGTGAAGCTACATAAATCCTGACAAACTAAACACTGGGGGGGAGCAAAAAACAAAATTTTACAGGCTGTTAACTGCTGTAACAGGGCAGAAACAGAACTTTCAAAGCATTTTTGAGCCTTTGACTACTGGTGTCTGTTCTTTCTTTACCTTGATGTAGCAGCAGGTCATCTCTAAGTAGACAGATGTAGTAGACAGAGCCGGCCTGGGCGTAGCTGGGCTGTGGTAACATAGGAACCTCCTTTAAAAAGAACAACACATATGATGAGATTAGATGGGGAAGGTTTATGAGCATTTCAACCCAAACTGGCACAACGTAAGGCCATAAACCTTACACTTGTGAAGAAGACATCTATTTTGGACCAAAAGTTCAGCAGACATGGCTGTCTGGAAGGGACACACATACCCTTTCTACGGGCCGAGGGTCACACTGTTCACACAGGTAATGCTCCACCTCGTTCTCCAGCTGCATGCAGTCACAGTGCTGCCACACCTGCAGGGACAAAAAACACAAAATGTATAATTAAATCAATGACTCCAAAGCTGGTATACCAGTGTCTGTACTATGATCAAAGACAAAATACTTTCTAACAATCTGCCTGAGGTAGCTAGTAGTGGGTAGCTAATAATATTTGTAGCATCCATCTTTTCTTTTTCTGAAGAGAACAGAAAATATTCAGAAAATAACCTGCGGCACACTCGCCTTTGAGAAATCTCCTTGACAGAGTACTCCTTCGTTAGGTGAGGTCTCAGGAGAAAATACTCACTGAAACAGGTGCAACCTATCAGCCAGTTACACAAGAAGTTTGACTTTATCTGAGTGAGACAGTCTTCTTCTTACCATGCACTTTTCACACTGGATCATGAGGCCCTCGTCCTTGTACATTCCACAGATGCAACGGATGACATCGTCATCCTTGTCGTGGGAGCCTCCCCCTCCATGGTGATGGTGGCTGTGGTCACGCTCCAGCGAGTCTGAGCTGTCGGCCTCACTGGCCGTTTCGCCCACTATCTCATCAATCTGGACAGCGGCTTCATGACGAGCGCTGTAGTAGGCTTTCCGCAGCCGGCAAACGTCCCTGCCCACCGATGACTTCCTGCCATAATATTTCTGGCGGGAAAACCACAACATTTTTAAATAAACAAAATACATTTAGAGGGAAACGTCTTAATGAATCTTAGTGAGGCGTTACGAACAACACAAAAAGAGGAAATAAATCATATACCCCAACAGTAAATAGCCTAAATTTGACATGAAAATTTTGCCCTCATGCAAATTTTCAAGGAAACTAAAAACAGTGTCGATGACAACATGAGTCAGCAGAAAAAATTATACAACAAAACAAACAAAATAAAATAACAAGTATATAGCAATAGTCTTTCTCATATTTCATTCAGGCAAAAAAAAGATCCTGAGGCCAATGCAAGATTTAAATGTCTCTGACCGGAAGAGTAAGCTTCTCTGAGAGGATTTAAGTGCCACTTGTCTAAACTGCTAAGCTATACAGATGTAAATCTAAGGAGACTGCAGTGCGTGTAAAGACAATCACCAGCCATGAAGCTATATCTCATTTAGGAGGTGTTTGTGGTTGAGACAAGAAAACTGAAAGAAGCTGATTGAGTAGGGGAGATGAATGTATTCAGATCTGAATATATTGGCAGTGGCTTTATCCTTCAGTAGCAATTAATAAGGGATTTCCAGCCAAGATCTTTCCCAAAGGACCAAAAACCTTTCTAAGAACTCAGGTTGTAAAAAAGTATTTTGACCCGAGAAGCCAAGGACTAAATGTATGTCAAGCAGGATAACTGCAAATGTAAAAACCATCCCTGTGATGGTTCAAGAACTAACTCAAACAGGAATGCACAAGAGAGAATTTTTAAGTTCCTAGTTTAGTTTCAGATTTTACATTGTTCCTGGAACATAAAGGTCTCAGTTTTTCTTGTTACTGGGACACCTGCATACCTCTGCATTGCGGAACACCTTGAGCATATCCGTGTCAAACGCTTCAACCGTCTTGTAGTGACCCGTGAGGATTTGCTTCTCGATGGTGCTCAGGTCCAGAGGGTCAGACACCTTCTCATAGTACTGGCTGTTCCTAATGTGGCACAAAAACGACACAAATCTCAGTAAAACATTTAAAAGGTTAATTTAAAAAGGCAAACATGAGTCGGTAGATTTTAAGGACCTTCCGTCTTAAGTGTGACAGACAAAAATAATGAGCTGTTATTGTTTACACACGAGGTGATTACTATCAATACTGGACTGGAATCAAAGTACATTCCGTCACAGCTGAGATGTGTGACACAAGATAAAACTGTTATACTATGTGGGCGCTGTATACTAACAGACAAGATAACACAAAGACATTGCTGTTTGGGAAACAGCAAAACATGAATGAACCAGGTGCAGGTGTGCATTTTTACACACTCTCACCTCTTCCTGGATGGGAGGTTCACCAGCGGAGCAGCAAGTGTCTGGCCAGCTGAATCTGATGTCAGGAGAAAGAAGAACATGCCTGTCATCACTTTGTAATCATAGAGCCTTATCAGCCTTAGCATATGCAGCTATCAAATATTAGCACAGAGGCACTGACAGATGTGATTCAAAGCCCTGATCATACCTCCAGTCAGACTAGAGGTCCACTTTCACACAATGGTAGTTTGTCATGTTCTACTAGTACCTCAAAATAAAGCTCACTTCTTAACTTAGATACAAACCCTTATAGCTGGTGATCATGTCACAAATCTCCTTGAAGATGTGTGCAAGGCGAGCAGTGCGTGTGACTTCCGTGTTCTCCTCGGCTGCAGCGAGTCTCCGCGTGCGAACCGACCGTGACGTCTGCAGGGCCGAGAACTGCGTCAGGAACACATCTGGGCAGGGCACAAGCATTATACATCAAGATTGTACACCATTTTACTCAATTTTGATCACTTACGTTCCTGTGAGTTGTTTACAGCAAGAAAATAACATTCACAAAATAGATTTATATTTGCCTAAAACACGTTTATTTTCAATTTTCAAAAATGCATGTTGCTTTCTCAAATTGCAAATTGCTTGTACACTTACCTGACTTGATGTTGCCATCATCACGGATGACTCCTCCCCAGCGAGTATATATGGACAAGCTGTTGGCGTCCCTCTCTCGCTCACCCTCTCTCTTCAAAAGTTCCTGTTTCTCCCTCATCTTCTCCCAGTTCCTCAGGAGAAACACTCGGTGCTTCAGCACAAAGTTCCTAATGATGACAGGGATCGAAGACAACAGGGGCGTGAAGACAGCAGGTGTCTGTGTCCCAACATCAACTCACACCCCATATTAAGGATGTCAAATAGGAGTTCTCATAAAAAAAATTAAAAAAATAATAGCACGACACCATGAAGTTAGTGATGACTAAATTTCAAGGTCAAAATTGCATTTATTTGATTTATTGTCACTAACTCTGAATACCTACATTTGAACAAATATTTTAAACTAAAATATTTTAACAGCAAGCCAAGGCTTGGATTAAAATGTCTGGTTATTTATCTAACTATCATTGCAATGTGCATAATATTTACTTGAGAAAAACATTATTGAAAACTTATTGCACACCTGCTGAAAATGCAATCTGGTATAAGCCAAAACACGTGGGAGGCCAAAAACAAGTTCTGGAATCTAAATGAATGCAGGCTTAGTGTAATCTGTGTATCAAACATTCTTTATCTATTGCTGAGATTAAAATTTGTTTCCATTATAGACTGTTTGCTTGTCAGTTTGTGTTTACCTCTCTCTGTTGGACATGGGCTTCATGAGATGGGGGTAAAACTTGTTGCTGTCACTTGACTCCTCCTCCTGAAGATAAAGACAGCTTTTAGAAGCGTGACCTTCATGGAAAACACCACTTACTTGAAAACATGTGTGTTCCACATTCACAGCCAAATGCAAAAACATGTAGCTAAAATCCTGAGGTTGACGACACCGTTAATAACCTTTTTAAAAAATACACTGAAAATTTGAAATCATAATATTCAGCCCTAATTTGAAGTATGGCCTTAAAGGCATTCAGAGGTACTTTTTGGGCCACACTGAGTACCTGAGAGACACACGCACATTCGCGCCCTACATAGACCCTGCACCTCATATAGAGCTTCAGCCAAATAAGAAAATGCTATAACTTTAAACCAAAGAAAATCTTAATCACGGCAATATTTTTAAGTACAACTTTGAACTGATTAACATTTTTATGTGAATTTAACACTCACTCGTTTCTTGAGCTGGTGTTTAGATTTCCTCTTCTCCTTGAGTCGACCCAGACGCCGAGTCCCGCCTGTCTTCGCCGGCAGGCCATTAATACGCTGGCTCTTGCCTCCGATGATGCCCCGGCAACTCTCTGATCCACACTTACACACTTGCTGCAGAGCATAAATAAAAGTTTCAAACAAAGAGCAAAAAAATTGTTTGTGCAGTGGAAAAAAAACAAGCTGTGATGATATCTCTGATCATGACATATCTAAAGTGTCAATATCTTTATTGGAAGAGGATTGCTGGTGTTTCACCTGTTCTTCTGTATTGAAGGAGTGGAAGTTATAGTCATATGTGAGCTCAGTGCCGCTGGAGATCTCCTTGAGAGCAAAGAGCCCAATTCTGTACACCCCGTTCACTGACCTAAGAGAGATAAGTTATAGCCAGCTGAGTGGGTGTAGCATTCACTGGACAAAATCAACATGTCATCATCAATAATAAATAATGAGCAAGTCACAATAAAAATGTAGTAGAAGGAATGGAAATAAAATAACTTTAACATATTCTCCACACTCCAGCTCCAGTTATGTTTCAAATCAAATTTTGGTCTTGACTGATTTAACTAACCCTGTAACCAAAAATAACATTACAATAATGCATTTTAAAAATAGTACAAAAAAATAAGGGGACTGTCCAGGTTCTCATTTGCTACACTCGGCAATCTCTAAACACGTTGTCATGTCTACATTTGCACTCTCCCAAACAAGCAGTGATCCAGCTTTTATAATTATTCTAAGAATAAAGCACTCTATTCAGCTTGACAGCTGCTTGATAATTTATTCCTTTTATATGGGTAATAAGCTGCTTCAGCGCATTGTCCAGTCTACAGGTACTACAGCTGTATCTAAGGCTCAGCTGCATGTAATATCTCTTCTGTGACAAGATGGATGACACATCAGGCTTTGTACAGAAAATCCTCTCTCCTGGGAGTCTTTTATTTCAAGACC
>KV751318.1:5472029-5487675 GCA_001698575.1 Mola mola | reverse complement strand
TTTCCAACCCCAGCCACTATATATTATTCACACATACAATGACTGGTAACCTAGATAATGAGCTGTTCCATTCTAGAAGGGAGAGAATATAAGTTGAGAGTTTACTTGTTTGGTTACACTCTTAAGGTTATTAGCTAACCACAATCAAATTCACTAAGGCTTAAAACTGTGACAGCAGGTGTTGATGAATCACTATACACTGAAAATATATAAATGGAAACCTACCACAATGACAAATCAATCCGGATCACTTTCTGCCATAATAGGGAACTTTAATACAAAGAGCAGCACATCTGCATGCAGTAAAGTATGCACACAGTAGTTTGTAACCACACCATTCCATTTAACTTGCAGTTCATTTTAGTTAAACCACTGTCATCCAACATCTGGAGTGGAGAATAAAATTTTACTATGAGCGGACTTTTGGTGGCCATGTCTCCTTTTGAATCATACTGGTTTAAATTTACTCTTTCTAAGGTGAATAACTTTCTCTCTGTTCTCATGCCTTCACTATTCTCAATTTACCTCTTACAGAGTGAGGAAACAATTATCTACCCCACCTGAATCATCAGACACACAAACAGAGAGCAATTAACCTAAAATACTTATGTAATGGGCTACAATTTTCCAGACTGTTAACCATAAATGACTGGAGCATTTAGACGACAAAATACTAAATTACGAAGCGGAAACATTTTCCAATCAGTGTCTCCCACTCATCTCTCTTAACAACCAAGCAATACTGTCAGTGTCTGCAGCTTTAATAACATGGAGCATATTATTAAATGCTCTACCGGGCAGTTTTTTACAGTTCCCAGAGGAGTTTTAGAGGACATTCATGGGAGCACATGAAGGTGACACAATACGCTACTGCACTGATATACCGATAGTAATAACACACCAAGATAATGTGCAATGTGCTAGCAAAGATAGGGAAGAAGCAGACTGCAAGCTATTAAATATCGTTGTAAATACCAGTGAATTTACAAGACTCCAGTCCAATTGAAATTAAACTGATTTTATGTCTGATACAGTAAAAAAATCTGCTCTTTAAATTTACATTTGTTCTCTTTTAGGGAAAAAAAATTAAAAATGAAAAAAAGGTGCACACACTTTAAAACCACATAATCTAAACCAGTAACTTCAATGTTCTATCATAAAAGCCACCAACTTTGAACAACTACACACATTAGCTTCATTGCTAAAGTCTCCTTCTTTTCTAATCTACAAACATGACCACTTCTTACTCTGCACCTTGAATGAGCAACCAAACATTCACTGAAGAATAGTGCACTGCTAACACCAGATTGCAGGGGAGATGGCTAATTAGCTGCTCAGCAGTAACACATTTAACTGCATCTAGAACTACATATAAATGTCAGTGACAATACCATTGACAACACACTGTCTCCCCATGACATGCAACTACAGCGCATCATGTCACAGACACTCTGGCAGCCTGCCTGCTGCTCTCAACTAAACACAGAAACCTTTACCACTCTCCAAACAGCTGAAACTAATGACACACTTCTGATATTTTCCCCAAACAGATTTCTTCAGTTTCAGAGTAAAGAATAGTATCAACAATATCTTACAAACTGCATTTTCAGTTGGACTTAGCAAACATTCTGTGAGGTGGGAAATGCGCTCCACACACATTAAACCTTAAGGATACGTGCAATACATATTCTTGAGTGATACAGAATGTAAACATTTACAATTTAAAATGGTATGTATAGAGGGTTTAAAACTTAATACTGTATTCCTGATATTATTACCATTTACAGAGTGCATGTGAAAATGACAGTATACTTTGTCTTCATTGTCAAACAAATGCAGTTGATGTCATGTCTAGCTTAATTATCTGGTCTTAACAACTTATGGAAACAACCAACGTTCTTTCCAAAAAACACTTTGGGGAAAACTCCAAAAGCACAACAAGGATAGTAGGAAAAAACTGGTTTAAAGACACAGCGAGACTCACCACTTCTGCATTTCACAGTTGGGTTCACAACTGTGGTTGACAAAGCGTGCCTCATTGCCCATCCGGTAGCTGTCAATCACCATGCCGCTATCCAGGTTCAGGCAATAGTGGCCACTGTGGGAGAAGTACTGCTCCATCATACGGCTCCTGAAATGTGTTAGGAGAAAAGGGGTGGAAGATTTACAGAGATGCTTTTTTTTAAAATTACCATGCAAAAGTAAATTAAATATTCTGATATCCCGGTGAATTTTAAGACTATATCTGCAACCCAACAAGAATTTGTTGTATTATATACGACCAGATTAACTCACCTAAACTCCTGTTCACTGACCACTTCTCCCAGGTACTCAATGATAAACTGTCCAGTGCGAAGGAGTTGCTTGGTGCGGATGCCCCAGCCCTTGCCCTCAGCACGGAATCGCTCCAGGCATTGGACCCAATCATGTTTCTGGATGCGCTGGTTGTCACACTGATCAGCGCATGGACAGATGCTGGGGGAGCACTCAGCAAAACTCATCCTTGGAGAAAGGCAATTAAAATATGAGGATGAGGCAGAAGCTGTCATTTTCTTGACTTGACACAATGTGTACCCTCTATTTACATTTGTCCCCTACTAAACAATCAACATTCACACACAAACATATGACTAAACCTAGGAAGTGCTTTCGGGAATAAAAGGCAACTGTATTCTCCATTTGGAAACCCATTGAAAGCAGTCAATACATGCTGTGTCTTTTGTATACCTATTCAAACAATCATCCAGGCAGCCTTTCTCAGTTAGGTCCTCAGGAGGTCTACAGTTGCATGTAGTTGTTTCATAACCAGAGAGAGGCTTCACATCCACGTAGACATCTGTGACAGAAAAGGGGATTACCATTTAACATTTACTGACATTTTCATGACATGCAATTAATGAAAGCGTCATATATTTTTTAATTCCTACTTTACAAACAAAGCATATAATAGTAATATAAGAGTAAAACAAAGAAATAAAAGCATTGATCAAGCTACAAATAACATCCTGGATACTCACTTGATCTGATCTTTTTATAGAGGGGGACATCAGGCCTCTTGTAAAGCTGAAACACAAAACACAGACAGAAACATATAAATTGGTTTATGTAAAGAAACAATTTTGAGTATTTACTGGGGTGTAGCAATTCCGACTAACTTAGTGGTAAAAAAAAAAAAAAAAACAACCAAAATTTTAAGATTGATCACCTGATCGTGTTTCCACAGCCATAGGATGTCATAAGGCAACTGGAAATCAATGCGTTTTTGTCTCAGGTACTTTCCTAAGAAAACAAAGCAAGGGAAATTTGGGGAAAGAAAAAGAAGACATTTCTGAACATAAATCTATTTTAAGCACATGCAAGTAAATGAGAAGTCTGCATTGAGTAAAAAGTTTTTCTGCATCTTACAGCTAAAAATATAGGTCTGTGATAAAAGAAAAAAGAAGTGTCTTTTCCCTCAAAACAGGTCTACTGATTTATGTGGACATTGATGAGTAAACCCAGAAAAAAGTTACTTCTGCATTCAAGAAAATATGACTTTGATGTATTTTAACAGAAAGGTCAAAACGTACCAAAAAGTGAAGTAATGTAAGACTTACCAACATGTATAGGAGCTGGAAACAATCCATATTCATGCTCCCCAGGTATGTATTCTAGCTTCTCTTTCTTTAGTTGCAGAAACTGACTCCGGGGACTACAAGGTGGGGTTAAATCATTTTAATTAAATTATGCCAAATTGATATCTAAGATAAACAAAAATAAACATCAGTATTGGAAAAGAAAAATAACTCACTCATCAGTCTTGTACACATCAGAGTAAAGCCCTGCCTTCTGGAACTTTTTCTTTGGGGGTCTAGCTGGTCTTTTCTCCCGCTGACTTGTTATGGGCACAGGTGCAGCTTGTTCCATAGGGACAGTGGCTGGGCGTTCTGGGGAGCAGTGGCCATCTGGCTTGCTTTCCGCTGAGCTATAAATAGGAAAATAACGTTGTTTCTTAATATATGTTGAGTATCAGCAAAAAATCTTAACATTATACTGTAAATTTATGTCAGTGTCCCGTAGTTGAGATTAATATTCAAATATTCAAAAGTTACTCACCCACGAAAGTGCTGGAGCTCTTCCTGGGTAAGCCAGCTTCTTGCTGTCCCAGTTCTAGACCTTGCCACCAGGTTGCCCAGATTTTCTTCTCTTTCCACCAAACGCTCCTCAGTCTCCACTACCTCCCCATCCTCGTGTTCCTCCTCCTCCTCTTCTTCCTCATCCCCATCTCTGTCCCAGAGATTCCTCTTCTGACCATTTCTACGCTGGCCCTGGACTACTGACTCAATAGCATCTGTCACGGTGTCACCCTCCCACCCTCTACCTCCTACTGTCCGTTCTCCACCTGTTTCCCTATACCGGGTCAGATTTAAGTCAACTACTGGTGGTGGGGAAGGCGGTGGGGAGGGTAAAGGGTGTTTTCTAGGACGTCCAGGGCCCCTCTTCTTCACTACGTTGTTTCCCGTACGAGCCTGTCTCTGCAACTTTTTGGCGCGCAGGATCTTGTTGACATGGTGCAGGCTGTGTTTGGATGGCTGTGCACGATGGGAGTGGTGGGGCATAGATGCATCCAGGCAACAGTCCTGGGAGGGGGAGAGGCAGGAGGAGGAAGTAGAGCCATGGGAATGAAACAGAGAAGGCTGGTGATGGTGTTGCTGCCGGTGGTGCAGAGATGCTTCGGGCCCTTCAGAGGTCGAGAGAGCAATGCCTCTTGTCTGGATACCTGATGACCCTGATCAAATAAACAGAAGACTATTGCTGTTTGGCACAGAATAGCAGCACAACTGAGACAGTCACCACTCAGCAAACTGTAATATTGTTCTCCTGTCATTGTCTTAACTATGTGGTACATTATGTACCATAAAGATGTTTTGTAAGGAACATGTAAACAACTTTTTACTATTCATGTCTTTGCTGTTGTTTATTTTTATTACAAAACAAACACACTTTATTTTTAAATTGGTTACTCTAAATTGCTCATAGGTGTGAATGTGAGTGGTGATGGTTGGTTGTCTCTATATGACAGCCCTGCGATGAACTGGCGACTTGTCCTGGGTGTACCCGGCCTTCGCCCAATGACGCTGGGATAGGCTCCAGCCCCACCCGCGACCCTGCACAGGATAAGCGGTAGAAAATGGATGGATGGACCATCGCTTTATTTCCTACGATTTTTTGTTTTGTTTCCTTATTTTTATAAAACACCTCTTCTTTCCTCATTCACATCACTCTTAAACTTAGGTCCCTTGTCTTCTACATTTCCTCCTACTCCCCATTCTTTGACATTAAAAGACTCTGCTTTACTGTCCGTGCATCTTCCTCTCTCTTATTCTTACCTTTTTCCCCTCATTAACATTGTTCTCCTGTGCCTCATTATCCAGACCCCTTGTCTAACCTTAGAAAACCTCTTTCCCCCATTAATATTTGAATCAAGACTCAGTGAAATGGCTTGCCCTGTGACCTGTGACCTAAAACGACTAGCCACAATGAGCTCAAGCAGCACACATAAGTAACCCAAGTTACTGGGTAAGACAAGGTCAAAGAGGGATGACCAATTAACTTGCTTATCCGAGTGGAAACGGATTTAACCATTGCCTGACCATTCACGTGCATTGTATGAGCATGTGACCATGATGGGTTGTTATGCATTGTTGGAACATGGCTTACTTCAAAGTAGCTGTCAAGAAAAAAAAAACATTTGAATTTCTTTTTGCCCACTTGGAAATTCTGGAATTCTGAACATTTGGATAAAAACATACATTTCAATTTCTTATCTTCTGCCAAACTTAGTTTCTTTTCCCCAATTTCACCCTCTACTCTACTGTCAATATGCATCTATCTATCAATCATTGAACATCATTGTCTTGATTGTAAGCCCAGTTCCCACCCTTAGCCTCCTCTCCCTTCAAAATGCAGTCTGTGTCCGCTGGTTGACCCCTCAAGTCCTGAGCTCTAATCCTGGATTACTATGGCGGAGCTTGAATTGAACCATGCTGCCTCAACAAGGACCTCAGGGTTTTCCATCTCACTTAATGCTAACAGGCTCATAAAGATCTACATTTTCTCATATGGACACATAAGTACATCAGTCAGGTTGCAATCGGAGTCACACAAGTGAGGCAAGTCTGTTGCTGAACAACTTCTTCTTATGTCAGTAACATTAGTTTAGCTTGGGTGCTCTGGGTACTTGAGGAGAGGACTAGGCCTCACATTTGTTGGCTTTTGAGGGAAATGTCTCCCAAATATAGCATGTTAACAAAACACTCCACCCCTTTAGCTCTGGCAAGAACGCTATATCAACTGTGGCCAACTGCAACTATCCATACTCACAGAAGAGCCAGTTTAAATCATTACACATGCTTTTTTGCCAAGGCCGTGACCACTACTAAGAGCTACCAAATGTCAAACTGTCACTGTGTCTTTCAAAGAATATTTTCAACCTAAAATAAGAGGTCCATTCTTTTGTACAGATGGGGGACAACTGTGAGTGCTATAGATACAGAACAGATAATCTTCCAGCTTTGTTTGATCCAACCATATCTCAGATATGAATGGTTCCAGTTACCACAGTTTCTCAGCACTGTGAAGGATTTCAAGAGATACAAAGGCTTCAATGAGCAGAGATCAAACATGATTTGAGAGCCCCCTTGCTGTGCCATATGTTAGCACTGAAGGGGTCTTGCCCAAATGCATAGTGCTGAATTGAGTGCTGGATTTAATTGATTGCACGCTGTGCCAATTTCACCACAGCTGTGCCAAGCCATTAAGCTTATCAGATATTAAATACAAATTTTCAGCCATAGAACATGCATCAAAACAATTTTCTTAAATTAATTTGGTGCATAATTTACTCTTTTAATCTCAATGCCATTTTTGTGTGAAATAGTTAATCAAACACCAAAGTTTACAGGACTATATGAATGAAATTTGACAGGTGACAGTGAATGGAAAATGTAAAAAAACAAAAAAAACAATAACGCTTCCTGCTATTACTGTTATCAGTTACTAAACTGCCTTTTAATTTTACAATAAACAAACTATGCAAATGATGGTGTAACCTCTGGATGCTTGGCTTCATTCAGCCCATTCACACAGAAACATGCAACTCAACCAAAGTAGACATACCTAACTCTCTCCTTTCCGCTGATGTTGAGCAGTCTTTCCTCATTGGCAAGTCCATGCGGGAGAAACTGGAGCTCTCTGCAACTACCTCAGTCTTTCTGCTCCTGCCCCCTTTCAGTGTAGTGCGGGTGAGAGCAGAAGCAAACAAATTTGTAAGGTTTGGAGAATCATGGGCTCCAGACTCTACACCCTCCGTTGGGGTGAGAGGCTCCTCATCCTCGCTGTCTGAGCAGCCTGCTGGGTCTTCAGTCCGTCCATCTGAGAAGGAACCCTGGACCGGTGACACATGACTCAGTGAAAGCTTAGCATAGTCTGCTTTGGAGCTGCCCATCCTAAACCAGGACTCTACTGGGTGGTGGCCTTTTGAGCCACTACCAAGTGCAAGTCTGGAGGGTCCAATACAGGACATGGCACCCTCTTTGCGCTTGTACCTTTCTGCAGATGAGGATGAAGAAGAAGAAGGCGAGTTGGCAGAGGTGGGAACGGCTTGCTTGCTGGTGCTGATGCTGGAGGTATCCCGTCCAAAGCGGCATCTCTGTAAAGACTCGGCCATTCCTAAACTACTAACTCTCTCTCCTTTCCCTGATGCTCCATTGTCAGAAATCCCTGCTCCTGCCCGACTCTCTGATCCTCTTGCAGTTTCCTCCCTTTCCTCCTCAGCACAGCGCTCTCTGTGTTTGTGTCTGTGTTTGTGTTTATGGTGCCAGTTAAATGAAAGCTCAGAGGACATGGGTGGATACAGGACAGGAGACCTTCCTCCTCCCAGGTACTCCTGCCTAAGCATTTTTTTTGCATGTAAGACGCTGGGGGAGGAGGGGGGAAAGATGGTGAGTGGTGAGAGTGGTGGGATGGGGCTGCGTGGGGTGACTGGTGGTGTGGGTGGGGGTACAGAGCACCGGCTGGGGGATAGCCTCTGTAATAGCCAAGCCCAAGAGGTCCAGATGAGTAGGGAACACTGTAGGAGGGGTGATAGAAGCCTCCACTGGAGAGTGGGAATCCAAGCCCAGGTACGAACGGAACCTCAGACATGGACTCCCTCATCTTGGGAGGCCGCCCCCGTTTCTTCTTCATGTCGGGTTTGCGAACATAGTGCAATGGGTCACAGGAGTATGCTGGATGAGAATAGAAGCTTCCAAAGTTAACTCTGAAAATTGTAGGTAGCAGGTCCCTGTGGACATAATGATGTGGAGGAGGGCCACCTGTGCCTCCTATGCCACCACTGGCCCTGCTCCCAACTCCTTGCACTCTACTTGGACCCGCTGTTATGCCTATTCCACTGCCAAGCCGGTGCCCCGTTGTACGGTGTGCTATCCGTATTTCACTCAGTCTCACAACAATCTCATCCAGTTCAGCAAGAAAGTCTGGGTCATGACGCCGAGAGCGCAGCTGTAAATACTTCTTCTTGCGTTTTCTTTTCTGTCTCTTTAGCTTGTCATAACCAGGACACCCATGGCTGCGGCGTTTACATTTGTGCTTATGTTTCTCCTTGTGTCCCATTAAGGAGGAGGTAGGAGCAGCTGGGTGAGGTCTCCGGGGATCAGGAGATGACCTTGCACCATGTGGAGAGGGAGAGGGTGAGGGATGTTCCATAAGTACAGCAGAGTGTCGCCGCCTGCCTCTTGAATTAAGGCCCACCCCTGGACCCATAGTTGAACTCATGACCCCTGGCATCAATAATCCACTGCCCATCCCTGGAGGTATCGCAATTCCACCCAAACCACCTGTCCCTCCAGCTTTCTCCCCACGATCAGAGGTACTGTTATTGTCTGTTCCTATCCCACTGTCACTGGGCACCGTTTCCTCACTGTGTGATTCACTGACTGGTGATGGAGTGGCTTCTTTTAGCTCACTGAGTGGGGCAGGGGAGGTGGGATGAAGCGGCCTGGGAGGGGAAAGCTTATGGTAATGGTAATGCTGCCTGTAATGGTGGTGGTGGTGATGATATCCACGGCAAGAGGATTTTTTCTGGGAACTGGCAGTAGCTATACAAGATGACATTGAGCCCAACCCTAGATTGCGGGGATTGGGGGCTGAAAATGTTGGGGGAGGGAAGGAGAATGTGTTGTGGCTATGATGGGAGTTATGAGAGTGACCTGGAAAGTGCACTGAGCCAGGCTCCACAAAACTAGCATCGCTGATGGGACTGTGGCCTCCACTAGACTGTGAAAGAGAAGGAGAGGGAAAGACCTCTGAAGAGGAGAGCTGGTGCTGTTGCTGGGACTGTGACTGATGGTGATGGAGAGGGGAGGTGGTGTTGGGGGAGAGGAACGAATCTGGTGGTGGTGTTATACCAGTGGAATTGGTAACTGCTTTTGGTTTACGACCTCTTCTTTTACCCATGTATATTGTGCCTTTTTTACTGACATTAATTTGTGGTCCTAGTTTTCCCCCAAAAGAAGCAGCCAAGGAGGACAATGACTGGGTTGCAGCTTCCACAGAGGCAATTGCCCCACTGGGGGCACCTCTAGAGATGTCTTCTGTTCTCGGGCCTAATAAGATTTGACTGAGAATACGCTTACGTTTCATACTTTTCATCTTATTGATCTTGCCTATAATAGTTTTCATTATAAGCTGGCCATTTCCTTTATTACGAAAATATTTTTCTCCCATTTCCCCTGACTCTGGAGCCAAAGTGGGAGGCTGACCCTCCTGGGGTAAGGTAGGAGGAAGGCGCTTGGGGCGTCCACGTTTTCTAGGCATAGGTTTAGGGGGATTCAGGTCCACTTCTGGGTGAAGAACAGGGGGGTCCTGCTCTTCTTTGGACTTTAACAAAGATGAAAAGACCTTGGAGGGGGCAAGCTTGTTAGAAAGGCACCCACGGGCTGGAGCATCAAGTCTTGGCATTTTAGACTTTGGCCTTCCCCTTTTCTTAGGCATGGGTGGGAAGAGCTGTGATGCTGACCTTTGTGGCAGAGGATTTGGTTTGACCTTATTTGGGTTGGGAGGCCTGCCTACAGGTCTTTTAACAGGCGGTGTTGGCATTTCCAAGCTCGAAGATAAAGGCAAGTTTGTTCTGCTTGGGTCAAAGGGACTATCCTGGCCTACTCTGGGACTCGGTGTGTTGTTCATGACATGGGTCCATCTGGGCTTCCTTCCTCTTCGTTTTTTAAGGGGTTTGCTGTCCTGCTCTGCAGGAGAGTCTATAGATGAGTCAGGAGATTCATCTCTAAGAGGCGTTTGTGGGCTTTCTTCACCGTCTGGTTCCGGTGAAGACAGTTCTCTTACAGAGTCAGGGGGACTGCTAACGCGACCGGTTCGGCCGTTATCCCTGTTGGGGCTGCGCTTACTGGGACTAGAACTTTTCCCCCTCTCAACCCGCATTGACTGATTAATAGCCCCCTTGTCTTTCCCTTCTGGCTTTCCTGTTCCTGTTGAAGGAGGGCGCTTAATTAAGTCCCTGGGACTGTTCCTCTCCTGCTCTATCAAACTTGCATTGCTTTCCTCTGCCAAGGCAGGACTTTCTCGTGTATGATTTCCTTGCGAAGAAGCAAGGGAACCCAAGTGGCTCACTGCACTCGCTGTCCTCTGCTCAACTGAGATGGCGGAAGAGGATGAAACTGGACAGGATGTTGAAGATGTGGTGTGGGGTAGGCAGTGAGTTGGACGTGACTGTTGCTTAGAAATGCTACAGCTGCTGTTGTCATTGTTGCTGTCCTTCGACAGGGTCGACAGGCGGTTACTGCCATAGATGTGTGCAGGGCTGCTGCTTCGACTACTGCTGTTGCTGCTGTTGCTGCTGTTGCTGATGTTATTACTGCTGCTACTAGCTTTCCCAAGCCCCTCTGCATCCTCCTTCCTCAACAGTGTCAGGGACGATGAATTTTCCATACCACTGTCCTTGTTCCTAGAGCCATATGGCCGACCAGGTGGTCGTGATACGGGAGGTGGTGGAGAAAGGTGTACCATTCTTGAATATGTGTTCCTATTGGCCATAGCCCTGTCTCGTTGCTTGGCTGTGGGGGCCATAAAGCCTGAGCTTGAGAGAGGAGCAGGATCAATCTTTGCAGGTTTTGCTGGCTTGGGGGTCTTTGATGGTGGGCAAATTGCTATGAGTTGAGCTAATTTCGCAGTGACTGTAGGTGTTCCCCAATTTTGGATACCTTTGTCTTTGTCTCTCTGACTTTCACCGCTATAGGTGTATTGAGGAGATTTAACTCCCTCAAAGCCGGGTTCTTTAGATGCAGGTAATGGTGGAGAAGGTGAAGATGTTTGAGGGTTGAGTTGTGGAGTTGGTGTTTTCTTCCCAGAGGGATGTGTTTTACTGTCCAGTGGGGTTCGGTGAAGGTTAAGAGGCCTCTCCGATGTAATGGTGGGTGCTTTTGTGTCTGGCTTTGCATCAGACTTGCAATCCATCTTTGGAGAGCCCTGCCACAAAAAAAGAAAGTGATTAAAAACAATGCATGGGTGGCGCAAGAAATAATTATTACATTAAGGAATACCCTGCCCAATTTTTTTGTTACACAAATGTATATACAACCCTTGAATAACTTTTGTAGTCTACTTAAGTCATATGCTGACATCTTATAAAAAAAATTATGAGGAATTTGGCAAACTAAGAGCAAAGGAATAGGTTTCTAGATTCTTTTAAAAACTGAGATTCGTTTATAGGCATTTCTGTCCAGTGCTGCTTCCCGGGCTTACCCATGGGAGAAGTTAGACTCAACTCAATGATACTTATCAGGGTCAGATTGGGGACAGAGAGGGAGAGCTAGAGAGAGGGATTACAGAGGGGAGGGGTGTGGAAAGGACATGGCTAGGCAGAGGACAGACGACAGAGACTGAGGGAGACTAGAGGGGGTAGTGCAAGATGAATAGGGACAGGTCAACAGAGAACACAAAGAAAACTAAAGAAAAATGTATGCCCTTCTCTTTATCTGTGCAATAACATGATCATTACTAGGGTAATCTTGCTTTGGACCACTGCCTTACTAATGACAGACTGATAATACTTTAAGGCAGCATTGTACAGGTACTATATGCACACTAAATTAATATAACACACCACTACATTTGCTGACTGAATCAAAAATGAATCAAAAATATAAATTTACTATTATCTTTACCCTTTTGGTGGCAGCACTCCCATTCACTGGGGAGGGTGACAGGGTGGCAGTGCTGGCAAGAGGAGGAGCTGGGGGAGGTGGCGTAGGAGCTTTACCAGAGGGAGTCGATAAAGACAACTGTGCTGGTCTGTGGACACTGGGACTCTTCTCCCTCTCTTTTTCCTTGCTGTGTGAAGGACTCCCACTGCCAGGCCCATCACTTGTAGCCCCTGCGCGGTTTCCACGAGCACTGCCACCCCCACGTCCTGTATGTCTCACAGTAGCTCTAAATGCTGGTCTGCACACATAGTTCTCCAAGATCTTAGGGGGCTTTTTCATGCGTTTAGCCTGAAGGCCAATCTTAAGTTTGACATTGCCCTCAGACAGGCTACTCTCTTTGATGGAGAAATGGGACTGGTCACCGCCGGCACCTCCAGGCCCACTTGGTCCTGCCCCTCCTGTACCAGCAGAGACAGCGACAGCTCCCTCCTTCTCTCTGTCTCTATTATTCTCATCCTCTTCTTCTTTCTTTCCACCTCCTCCCTCCTTCTCTCTCTCCCCGGTTGGAACACCTGAGAGAGGAGGGGGTGGAGTTGCATTCCCCCCCTGAATCTTCGGATCCATCAGAACTTAAGGGGTTTCGCAGGTATCTCTGGAGGAGATTACTTTGGATACCAGGTAGTTTTTTACTCGCTGGTGGGAAGGGGGCGAAGGGGGAAAGGGGGAGGGGAATGACGGTGAAGGTAAGGCTCTCCTTGTTTTTAGGTGGCTCCTCACTCTTCCTCAGCTGTCCAACCCTTTCTCCTTCAACTGTAGGAGGGAAGACAGGTATAGCAAAAAGCGAGTAAGAAAGGGAGGGCAAAGGCAAAGGGGGGGGGGGGGTCCACATTAATCACCACGGAGCATCAGCCAAACAGTGACAGTTTTAAACAGTAATTATTAATGAATGATTTTGGAAGGCAAAAACAGAGGGCAGCAATTTTTATTATCTACTTGGTTAGAGACTGTCCTTCATCTACGCTAGGTGACTTTTTACAATGCATTTGTCCTTATGGCCTTTAACAATCTCTGACCTACTTACACAGCCAAGGTCCTTCAACCTGAGAAATGTAACCATAGGCTCAAGGACTATGAAAACAATAATGCTCACAAAAGTCAGGAATCAATCAGTCAGTTCATCCCACATTGCTGCTACATCCTTCTTATGTTTTACAGGACACAATGCCAAATAAGCAATCATTTTAGTTGCCTCTTTAATGGAAAAAAATGGGTGCCTGTCACAGTGGAAAGTTGTTCATATATACATACTGTATATATATGTAAGCGCAGCAGCAGGAAAAGTAGAATATTTCTTAATTGCATTCCGTCCAAGGATATCCAAATTCAATGGAGTTGTCTACAACTCCCTGTGGCCGCTGAATGATTTAATGCGGATTCGCCCCCAAGCAGGTGCTTTCTCTGGGTGAAGTCATTTGGAGGCAATTCAGAACTGTGACCTCAGCACATTGGGCCCTCTGGGATTAGACAGAGGATGCAGGAGCCTTTCCCAAGCCTTAGCCAGCAGCAACTGAGAATGAGTGATAGAGCAGCGGTTTCTTTGCGCCCTACATTAGCAGAGAGCACTAAAACAGCCACTTAATGGATCCTCGGGAAAGTCACACAAGTCGTCATATCAATAAAGCGTCATGGGAACAGGAAGAAAAAAAGCCTTACACAAAGTCCCAGAGCATGTTTGTTTTGGATTATGACTGTGGAACACAGTAGTAGAGATTTTTTGTTGAACCGCACAGTAAACACAGCCTGATTTTTGGAGTCTGGCCTGTAGTTCCCCCACACCCACTTTTCTGTGTTTACTTCAATTACTCACTCCATTTCGCCTCAAAACTGCAGCCTCCCCCTCACTACACATACCACACTCAAATCACACCTCCCTCTTTTCTCTAACACTCCATCAATCTCTGTGTTCTTTCACCCTTTTTATTTAAGCTTTTCCATCCTCTCCCTGACTATATTTCACAAACTTGGAAAGGAGTAGCAACAGCACAAAAAAACCTAAATCACTGTGTTCCTACTTTAATCAAAAACACATTGCAACCATTACCCCTCCGACTCTGTTCCCTGTATCCCGTCTTTCACATAGTGACAAATGTTCTCCCTCATTCTTTTATACTAAACACTTGCAGAGATACTAGCTGCTTCCGCTGCCGGTCACAAAGTCACTGTAGTATCAAACACTGTGAAAGGATACTGACAAAACTCTAGAGAAAATGTTCCCCTTTCCTCTAACAAGCAAAACCATTTACTGGCACTTGTTCTCCTGTAGATGACCTCAAATTGCTTTCTAAATTGCAATTTGGTAATTAAGTCTCAACACTTAAGCATATCGTTTTCATGTCTGACATGAGGTACTTTTGTATTTTCAAAACAGTAGGACTACAATGTAGTCATTTGGTTTTACACAGTCATTCTGCAAAGCCGCAGTATAACTGCGCTATTGGTTTTGAAGACAGATGTTAGTCATGATACCGCTATGTTAATTACTTTTTACTTTCAGGGCAATAACTGGGTGTAGAACGGAGGATGTATAAAGCAAGAACGAAAGTCTAATGTTACATTGAAAAGCGGAGAATCAGTAATCAATATCAGACCAACGTCCTAAGAAATGGCAGAGCAGGCAGGAACGTAGTAAACAACTTCCCGCGCCCCCTCCCATTTCTTCCCCCCTTACTCCCTCCCTCCTTTCACTCCCTCCTCACTTTTGCACACGTTGTTCATAACTGCTGATTTCCCCTTGGCCATAGCAATAGTATCCAACCCGCCCACCCCCCACACCATTCACATGGGGGCTGGCGTCTGCCCTCGGAGCGCCGAGTCCCTCCCAGGGCTTTCACTCCAGCGCTAGTAGCAACGAGCCTTGCTCAACGGAGGAAAGTAGCCAAATTCCTCTACTACTACGGTTAGTTTATATCATCCAGCAAAGGCGGCGATCACACTTGGCTGGACGATGTCTCGGCTTTAAACAAGGGAGGTGGCTATGACGCTTTAAGACAGGCGAATTGTAGTAAAGGCTTTAGTGAATCAGAGCGGAATGACAGGTGTCATGCAAACCCCCCTCGGTCCGTAGCAAGCAGCCCAGGGAAACTCTTTCTGCCCTTGTGACTGGCTATAAAATTTGCGTGCGACCAGGTTGATCAAACTTTTCCTTGTGCTACGCAAAAAAAAACGTGGTTGATAAGCAGGGGGGTGGCGAATATATCAAACAACTTAATCTGCTTTCGGTTTCCTGTAACAGTTAACACTGCCCCTCAGGGGGATAAATCATGAGCCTGAGCCTTGATTCCGCTCCATGTGCTCGTATTCCGTCAGCAAATTCATCCATGTTTAATCGTAATTGAAATTACTGTCTGAGTCAACGGGAAATTCGGCTTCACTTTAATGCTCTTGCTGCC
>KV751318.1:5455125-5471800 GCA_001698575.1 Mola mola | reverse complement strand
CAATGCACGCAGTCCAGTAATTATTTTTGCACGTCTCCTCGCGAGTAAACAGAGAGACTTAAAAAAATCTGCGCGAGGCGCCAACAGAAGCGCCGCCAGATTTCAGTGTGCCCACACCGATGTGTCAACATCAACACCAATAAAACAAGCAAATCTAGGAGCAATCATGCGTGTCGTCTGCTATTCACTCACCTCTGTAATTGTCCAGAGAATGTGCTCACATTATTTGGCTCCGTGTCCTCCCTTCGCGCGTAGCAACATGGTGGCCGCACAGTCTACCTTCCAAGTGCTGAGTTTGCCAAAACCAAAACATGAAGAAAAATGTCAGATTTGCGCTATGTCACTGTTGTTTGCAAGATCAGAGGCGTGTACCAAGAGATAAAGCCACGACCCGAACGATTTCTGACCCTCGTATTCAAGCTGCTATTGCATAACAAGTGTTTGTGTTGTTTGCGGAGGTGCCAAGTAGGTTATAACGGGGTAATAATAATAACAAAAAAAACAAATCAATGCACAAGCTCTTGAGCATGTACATTCATCGAATTAACCTTGGCACCCTCAAAACACAAAGTTGCGATGGCATAAGCTGTGTGCCAGCATGATTGGCAAAATATTTCCATCACATTTGGGTCAATAACCAGCAACGCGGTAAAGTAACGTTACAACCGACGGCAGGGTTCAGTGTTTAAGCCCCCGTACAGTGAAAGGTTTGTGTTTATCCCGCGACAAGCTAGCGGCTACCATCCTTCCAATCCGTATCAATGGCACTGGCAGCGGCTAACTAGCCGTCTATCAGCGAGGCTGTTTGAGGACGATTTGAGACCGTTTCGCCGCGCACAGCTTTGACACGGAGGCAGCCGGAGAGCAGCGGGCGCGCACAGCTTTCAAAGGCGTTCGAGTAAACCGGGCGAATCTGACACAACCCCCGGACGAGTGATGCACATTATCTCACATCTCCGTCACATTCTTGCAGGCACTCGTGTTACTACACCTCGGCTACGGCGGCTAACGATGCGCTAGCAAGTCGGCTTCAACCAGAAAAATCCGGCTCAGCGAAGCACGCGTGATTTAAATCGCCCGAAGCGGATAAGCAGTAAGAGAAATGATGCGAAACATATCCCGCTGCTATGAAATAACAGATGCGGCGCTGTGTAGGTTATTAAAAAAAAACACTAACTGTCAACAAAATGGCGGCTGCGTTGAATCAACAGAGACCCGAAATGGATCTCCCTCTATTTCTTCCTCCTCGCCGCAAAAGTGCTCCTCCGTCGCAGCGGCTGCTATCCGTAGTATATCCCGAGATGCTCAGAAATCCAGTCCGACACGCCGTTAGCTGGGCCTGGATGTGTCAGCACGGGCCGCTCGCGTCAATCGGGCCTCCATGTCTGTTCAGCCCGTATCGCTCCTGTGTCAGTACAGCACGGGCATTCTCGGTCCCCGGGAGGAGGGAGGGAGCGAGCGAGCGAGCGAGCGAGGGGAGGGTAGGACGCCCCGAGGAGGGCGGAAGGGAGAGAAGAGGAGAGGGAGGAGAGGAGAGCAAATGTCGGTCGTACGCGGTTCCTCCTGCGGTCCCTGGTTTTCCGAGAGTGTGTTTAGTTATTTCACATTTCTCAGTTGCCGCCCGGAGCCGCGTTTCTGGCCGGCCGCAGGGTGTGTTTACTGGTGTGCAACAGTCAACTGTCACAACCGGCGGTGGATAAACATGCCCTTTAGCCTTCAGATAAATCATTTCGTTCCATGCATGTTAGTTTCTCTCGTTTTTGTAAAAGCTGGAATGAGTAGTCCACCATTCGAGCAGTCGATCGGCTTTAAAGCGATCTGCATGTCTCTTAATTGAGCTATTGATTCAAGCTCAATGTATATCCCAGATAGAGTTGCACCCAACGATTGTTTCGTCATTCATCATCATTTTTTCGCGATTAATCATTCAAATTGTCAAAAAAAAGTGAAAGATTTTGATTATATTTTTTCCAGAGCCAGAAGTGACGTCTTCAATGCGCTCTTTAGTCCAACCAATAGTTCAAAACCCCAAGACTCTTGATTTACTGCAATAAATGACAATTAACACATGTTTAGTAATTAAGCCCAATACAAGGCTGAAACAATTATTCGATGATCAAAATAGTTGTAGATCAATTTTCTTTCGATCGACTAATCAATTAATCGTTTCTGGTTCCAGCTTCTCCAGCCTCTTTTTCTGCACTGCCAAACTTTAAGTATCCTCTTCATTCATCAGTCACTCTATTTTTACCAAAATGTTGGTTTTGTTGTAAGGTTGAGCTGCTTCTTTCTTATCAACGATTATTTCAGATGTGAAGAAAAGTCTATAAATGTACAATCAAGTGAGAGAAACTTGACCATAATGTTATTGGAATAATTGGCTGCTATTGAAACATCACTTTAATGAATTAGAAACTGCTCTATTCTGATGGATCACATTATACTGTGGTACATTCAAAGCCGTATTCAAGTAAACGTTTCTATTGCATTCTATTTTGATTTGACAAAAAATACCTGTCATCTATTGACACAGCTGAGCACAAAAAAAGGAACACAATATAATTATCCAAAATAAAACTTCCAAATCATTCCAACTGATTATTAAACGATTTGACATAAAAGCCTGCAATATGGCTGCCTCAGGATTTTTCATGTTTGTGTGGATGAATGGAGATGCAGTTGGGGATCGTGAGACTTTTATAATGGTTTTGTAGAGGAGATCAACGCTGAATCAGGTCTACAAAATATACTGCATTAATAAATTGTCTTACCTAGAACCTTTATGCAGTGTGAAACTGCATGGCGTTACTTCATAACTCAGTGAACTCCCATCATTCTTACAAGCACTGGCAGCACTGTGGTGATCAGTTCATGGCACCAAAGTTAGTCATTGAGAAATCCACCTCAGAGGGCAGCGTAGCGAGAAGGCCACCGCGTCTTTTTACTAAACCACAAAGTCCTTTTGGGTGTCAAGTGCAGCCTAAAAATGGTGAAGATAGGGACTTTCATAATGTAAAGATCTTCAGCAGAAATGCATGGGCTAACTGGGAGTTGAAGCTTTATATTATGACTATAATATGTGTAATGTATTTATTTTGAAAGCACTCTGCGGGGGAGGGTCTGAGGTGAGAAGTGAGTCTCTTCAAAACAGTGAAGGAGGTAGAGTTGCTTGGCCCGTCTCTCAGATCGCCTGCCTCTCCTGCTGCTCTGTCCTGATGGAGCGTGCTTCCGGAGGTTCTGATGAGGGCGGGAAGCTGTTGTCGACACCATCGAGACTTTTTCGGCACACTGGGCAGGTATCATGCTGCGACGGGGAGAGAAAAACGTATTAATCTGCGAGCGGAAAAGTCAGGCATAACAGCAGACAGCAGTACACTTTTAATGGTTTCAATGTTGTCGTCACACTGTGCACTTTAGGCATCTATGATGCGCTGCCAAGACGTGCAGGACTAATGCAGCAGAGATGTTCCCTCCCTCGCCCTTACCAGCTCCAACCAAGGCACTATACATCCACTGTGGAAGTAATGGAGACAGGGGAGCTTCCTGACAGATTCCCCTAATGAATACTCTTCCCTACAAACTGGACACTCCAGTCTGCGGTCTGGAGAGAGAAAAACTGAAACACAAGGTAGTTTGCATGAGAAAAGGACACACACACACACACACAATAAAGTAGATACAGAAGACACAGCCATGAAATGTTTACTGATTCATCACTTCAAACGTGCAGAACATGTCTCTAGACCCTAATAGTGTAACTCTGTAATGTCTTCTGTGCGATTTAGCAGCTGTATCACTGCATTAGATAAGCTTTTATCAAATTTTTGGAAATGGTCAAGAAGTTTTGCGCCATTTTTTTCACTGGTGTATTTCCTTGGCCATCGTAGCTTGCTTTCAACGTTTAACAGCTCTTTATTATTGGGAAGCAACACTGGAAATAGTCATCACCCGAGCCAAACATTGAAATACTCCTTCGTGCGTGAAGGAGTGCTCCCTTCTGCACAATAAGGAGGAAAAAAGGAGAGGTAAGCAATAATTCTAGAGATGGAGAAGAACTGAAATGGGTTCTAATACACAAAGACGGGAGGAGAAGTAGCAGGAGGAAAGGAAAGATGAGAGAGAGGAAGTTAACAGAAGGAATTTAGAGATAGGTTGGGGAAGGATAATAGAAAGAAAGGAAAGGCAGGAACAAAATGTTGCAAGCGGGCGTGAAAGAAGGAGGAAAGAAAACATACGAGGAGGAAAGAAAAGTTCTGGGAGGGTGTGAAGGGAAGTACAAAGAGAGACAGGAGAGAAGGTACAATAGGAGAAACGGAAAGATAGGTGGAGAAAGTGGGGTTACGCAATTAAAAGATGGAGAGATGGAGAATACATAATGAAAAAAAAACAATGGAAGGAAAGAAGAATGATGTAGGTGTTATGAGGAGTTAAGGAAAAGGCAGAGAGAGGAAAGGGGGGGACAGGAAACAAAAGACGGGACAAGGTAGGGAGAGACGGGATGGGAAAGGTGGTGAAGGGGGAGGACACAAAAGAAAAGGACAGAAGTTTGCCTTAGCTTAAATATCACTACCTGTCTGTTCTTGAGAGATGCAAACTGTTGGCAGGGATGAAATCATCTCCTTTTGTGCAGGAGGTGGACCTGAGTTCTCAAGCTGTTCTAACAACTACAGAAACAAGGCGCAAGGACACACAAAAGAAGAAATGAGGGGCGGACAGGGAGACAGAGGCATTAAAAGAGCAGAGTCTGTTTAGAGAAAAAAACCCAAACATATATAGGTGTCAAGGCTGGACTAGGAGGTCTAAAATAATTTTATTTATTATGAGTTGAAAGGGAGGTCACAGTGTTTAGAAATCAATGCCCCTTATGTCACTGACCTCTGTGATGACAGCGTCCAGACCTCCGTGACCCCACGCATAATCTCCAGGGTTTCCGTGCAACTGCAGCATGCTGGATCTGAAAGACAAACAGAAAGAAGGCGGAAGAGAGAGGGATGTTAGTGGGAGGTTAATGTGGCATAATGTTGGCTGATACCAAAACTAGGTGACATGAATCGAAAATTTAAAAAGCGTTTACAGTGCAGCTGGTGCAGCACCGGCGTTTCCATTGTTGGCAAAGAGGCCGGCCAAGAACTGCTGCACGATCCTTGAAAGGCCAAACGAAACATATACATTACTGCACATCTAACTGTTTTTTGCGAAATCAACTGATGCATACAGCTGTTCTCCTCAGTAAAAATAAATAACATTACCAGAGATTATATACAAGCATAATGTGCACAGAGAGCAAATCTGATACTGAGACAGAAATTCAAGGATTCCCATGACTGCACTTTTTGACAAAATAAAGAATTACTTTTTAAGATTTTTAAGTTGTTCTTATTTAATTATGACACACCTGAAGTGTGAAAACTCAACATATACTGTATAATGACAAAACTTTCAACATACTGTATCATTTATCAAAAAAAACACATTTCTCAAATAGAAATGTATGAAACGTTATGTTCTTGTCCCGCTACGCAGTAATAATAATAAAACACATCATAAATAAATGCACACTAGGTAACCACAAAGTATTAATTTAAAGCAAATCAGTCCCATGTGTATGTGATTGCTTTTAAACTTGCACAAACTCACCTGTTGGTGAAAAAATTTATTTGTTGTATCTTTTCACAAACAATCATAAATGTCTGCATGAAAACACCTGTTCATATATTTAAACTGTATGTTGGAGGTTGCTTGCACTGTTTATCATCGTTTACTCCCATGTATTGATATATTGTACACGACAAAACAATAAAAAGAAATAAAGCTGGTATATTAAATCATTTTGACGGTTTCTGTGCACCATGTCTACACACCCTTCCACTGCAGGCCTTTGTTCAGGCCTGGACGACCGCTCTCGTCCTGCCTGAGAAGGAGACTCTGGCTCTTGGGCCTCTGCAGTGGCCGGGGACACCGGAGAAGGGCAGTTCTGGCCCGCAGGTACCTGCTCGCTGTCGTTTGGGTCCGACTCTGAGGAGGGCGGGTGCGAGAGCAGAGCGGAGCGCTCCATAAACAGCAGCTGCCACAACTGGGAGAAAGACCAGAGATGCAACGTGTCAAACAAAGCCCCAGAGAAACGGGAGTGTTTTTATTAAAATGGAATTTGTAAGGACATGCATAACCTCTGAGAACAAAGAGTCAGAGTTGTCACTTGTTGAGGATGTGCTGTCTGACAGGAGACTGGAAAGTCAAACAAAGTTTAGATTTAAGCGTAAAATGAAGGCAACTAATAAAAGCCTCCCAACTTTTCAGACCTGCCGCCACAATGATCGATATATGGATTTTGATACATTATTTAAAGCGTGTTTATAACCCAGAGAGTAAGTTTCTGATTAAAGCCGTACCTGGAGTCTTCTGTCATCTCCTCAATGAAACCAGAGTCACATCTGGGACAGACAAAATCCTTGAAAACAAAAAAATAAACAAATAAACTCTATTTTGCCACAATAAACACTTCTCATGACTATCTTTCCGAAACTCTGGGGATTCTTCTGCTGTTTAAACTGCCAACCTTCTTCTAGGAGGGTTCTTTTTTTTTTTTTGACATGTAATAATGCACACGTTTGCTCTCATTCAGCTGCAAATGCGTTGGTGAGGTTGCCAGCATGCCCACAGTGGATGTTCCTCGCAGGACGGGGGCTAATGTCAGGTCTCTGTGCAGGGCCACCCATAAAGTGCAAAAGGTCGAAAGCTTTCCGGGGGCCCGTGGAGGTTAGCATCGTTGTAATGTACTTATAATAAAACAACAAAGATGTGATTATTCTTGTGTTTTATGTAGTGCACAATGTGAGAACTTTAAAATGTCAGAGGGGAACTGCAAGCAGCTGGTTCCTCGCTATGCCAGGAACTGCACAACATCGGGATACCATAAAAGAATGGAGAAGCATAAAAAATGATCAGTTAATGGTGAACTTTTTCAGTCAAGCATAGCAAGCAGCTCCCGGTCGGCCCTGCAGCAGCCAGGAAGCGAATGTCATTAGCCAAGAGGTTGCTGGCACGAATGCAGGAGCCACCAATGGAGAAAGATGCAAGGCTGCCTTTATAAAATGGCCTACATGTTTCTCTGAACGTTTAATTATTTATGAGTTAATAACACCGGAGTGAGATAAAAGCAAATCTAATTCTAACCACTTAACTGATTCGCCTGGAATGACATCATGACGCTGGTGCCCTTTAGATTAATTCAATTTTTTTTTTGCCCCTCAGACAATCTGACTCCACCGCTGCGTGTCCACTTATTTTTGGCCCTTTAGCACACAATAATCACCCCTGACATAAAAGCACACGTGCGCCTTTTTGCCCCATCATAACAACAGTCGGTGCGTAATTGCGCCAAGAAATGTGCGCACTGAGCCGGACCAGCGGTAGAAAAATAATCTCCAGCAAAATCAACAACTTCACGTGGTCTTTTTCTAGACTGAGCAGGGAGGAAAAATAATAATGTAGAAAAAAAAACAAAAAAAGCAAACTTGGCTGCAGTGGTCCCAAGGCACCTATTTGCGGCTCTCGACATGTTTGGGAAGCCGTGCAGTCTGCGCGCCGCTGGTGCGCGTGTGGTGACACCGCAGCCGGCCCCCTCTTACGCCCCTCACGCGCCGTGCACAGCAGACAACTGGACGCAAAGTGGCCGACTGCTTCTAAATATGGCAACGCGGATCACCAGATTTTCTCCTGCTCCCCCCCCGTCTCTCTCTCTCTAATGTAGGATCTAGATGCGAGCCTTACGCGCATAAAGAGCCGCCAACTGCGATCCAAGTGGCTATGAAATTGAAGCAAACGGTCAAAACCATTAATCAGCGTTGAATATTTGATTTAAAAAAACAAAACAAAAAGAAAAAAATACAGGAGAAGAAAGTGGCAAACGTCTTGATCGCTTGATCAGCCTGTGCGTTGCACGTGTGGAATCAAACGACCCTCGACTGGAAAGTCAAACAAAGTTTAGATTTAAGCGTAAAATGAAGGCAACTAATAAAAGCCTCCCAACTTTTCAGACCTGCCGCCACAATGATCGATATATGGATTTTGATACATTATTTAAAGCGTGTTTATAACCCAGAGAGTAAGTTTCTGATTAAAGCCGTACCTGGAGTCTTCTGTCATCTCCTCAATGAAACCAGAGTCACATCTGGGACAGACAAAATCCTTGAAAACAAAAAAATAAACAAATAAACTCTATTTTGCCACAATAAACACTTCTCATGACTATCTTTCCGAAACTCTGGGGATTCTTCTGCTGTTTAAACTGCCAACCTTCTTCTAGGAGGGTTCTTTTTTTTTTTTTGACATGTAATAATGCACACGTTTGCTCTCATTCAGCTGCAAATGCGTTGGTGAGGTTGCCAGCATGCCCACAGTGGATGTTCCTCGCAGGACGGGGGCTAATGTCAGGTCTCTGTGCAGGGCCACCCATAAAGTGCAAAAGGTCGAAAGCTTTCCGGGGGCCCGTGGAGGTTAGCATCGTTGTAATGTACTTATAATAAAACAACAAAGATGTGATTATTCTTGTGTTTTATGTAGTGCACAATGTGAGAACTTTAAAATGTCAGAGGGGAACTGCAAGCAGCTGGTTCCTCGCTATGCCAGGAACTGCACAACATCGGGATACCATAAAAGAATGGAGAAGCATAAAAAATGATCAGTTAATGGTGAACTTTTTCAGTCAAGCATAGCAAGCAGCTCCCGGTCGGCCCTGCAGCAGCCAGGAAGCGAATGTCATTAGCCAAGAGGTTGCTGGCACGAATGCAGGAGCCACCAATGGAGAAAGATGCAAGGCTGCCTTTATAAAATGGCCTACATGTTTCTCTGAACGTTTAATTATTTATGAGTTAATAACACCGGAGTGAGATAAAAGCAAATCTAATTCTAACCACTTAACTGATTCGCCTGGAATGACATCATGACGCTGGTGCCCTTTAGATTAATTCAATTTTTTTTTTGCCCCTCAGACAATCTGACTCCACCGCTGCGTGTCCACTTATTTTTGGCCCTTTAGCACACAATAATCACCCCTGACATAAAAGCACACGTGCGCCTTTTTGCCCCATCATAACAACAGTCGGTGCGTAATTGCGCCAAGAAATGTGCGCACTGAGCCGGACCAGCGGTAGAAAAATAATCTCCAGCAAAATCAACAACTTCACGTGGTCTTTTTCTAGACTGAGCAGGGAGGAAAAATAATAATGTAGAAAAAAAAACAAAAAAAGCAAACTTGGCTGCAGTGGTCCCAAGGCACCTATTTGCGGCTCTCGACATGTTTGGGAAGCCGTGCAGTCTGCGCGCCGCTGGTGCGCGTGTGGTGACACCGCAGCCGGCCCCCTCTTACGCCCCTCACGCGCCGTGCACAGCAGACAACTGGACGCAAAGTGGCCGACTGCTTCTAAATATGGCAACGCGGATCACCAGATTTTCTCCTGCTCCCCCCCCGTCTCTCTCTCTCTAATGTAGGATCTAGATGCGAGCCTTACGCGCATAAAGAGCCGCCAACTGCGATCCAAGTGGCTATGAAATTGAAGCAAACGGTCAAAACCATTAATCAGCGTTGAATATTTGATTTAAAAAAACAAAACAAAAAGAAAAAAACCTCTCTCTCTCTCTAATGTAGGATCTAGATGCGAGCCTTACGCGCATAAAGAGCCGCCAACTGCGATCCAAGTGGCTATGAAATTGAAGCAAACGGTCAAAACCATTAATCAGCGTTGAATATTTGATTTAAAAAAACAAAACAAAAAGAAAAAAATACAGGAGAAGAAAGTGGCAAACGTCTTGATCGCTTGATCAGCCTGTGCGTTGCACGTGTGGAATCAAACGACCCTCTCCGATGTGACTTACCGGGAGTTTGGGGCTGGTTTCACATTTGCAGCAGTAGCAGAAAAACCGGTGTTGCGGTGCCTCCGCAGCCTCCGCCATCTTCACGGTGGAGCGCGACGGCTGACGTCGGTGCGGCAGCCCATAAAAGTCTCATCTGGATCTGGACCGGCCTGGGGAGTCCGGTGCCCGGGACGCGACAGGAAGGACACTGCTGCAGAGAGCACCGAAATAAAACCAGAAGGCAGGTTAAACACTCAATTCTGTCAGTTGGTATGAATAAAATTGAATTGGGATTGTTTTCATTTCGCTCACGTGATCAAGAAAAAATATGCGGATTAGCCTACATGGAGCAGATTTGCTTCTGTAAGTGCAGCAAAATTCTAGTTGCAAAGGGAAAACCGAGTGCTGAGAGAGCAACAAGTTGTCAGGGTGACATCTCGCCTGTAGTTCCCTTCCAAAATGGCAGGTGTCGCCATGGAGTCGAAATGGTTTTAAGGTGGATCATCGTCTCCTGCCAATCATTCATCAGTCATAACGTTAACAGGGCAGACAGTTGTTCTGGGGGGTTTTGAGGCAACATCGACACTTTCAAGCTTTGTCACGTCCCTTTGGCAGTTTTTTGGTGTCACAGCATGTGTTGTCCTGTTGAGAAACACACTGCTGCCAGGGTTTGAGCAGGTGCTATGGGGGTGGTTTGCTTGGTCTTCAAGGGTGTTTGGGGCAAATGGTTTAGGTCAAGTGGCATTTACATGAATGGTAAGATGAAGGGCAGCAGAACTTTGCACTGTAACAAGGCAAACTGTCACTTGGTGCAGAAGAGGACCCGAGTGGATTCCTGGCAACCCAACTCCATTTAGACTATTAAATGTTAGGTAATAATTTATGACTGTAGGTTAAGATAGTCACGTGAACTTGCATTAACATGATGTTAAAACTCACTACAGATCATCTCACATCAGATACTATCATGGTGAATGATCTCATTAATAAGACAAGATAATAACTGCAGTAGACTTGCAAGCATGACAATATATTTTTATTAAAACCAAGACAGTGACATCATAAGCATAAAAACCACAAGTAACACCAAAAGAACAGTGACAGATATATTAGTAACCAATACAACACATGTTCATAGTCTTTACATGTGAGATTTGGCAATAAGGTAAATAGGCGTTCTCATTTTGAAAGTACGAACAAAACAACTTATTAGTTTACACTTAAGCAACAACAAAATAAAAAGCCAAAGTTGAGTCACCTAGTTGGGATCAAATGTTTGAATGGCAACATATCAGTGTTCGGCTCTGAGTCAGTCTCAAACACGGCTCCTTGTAAACACGATGTGCATCATTTAATAAATGGGACTATCCAGGTTGGAACTTCTTCCACTTGGCACAAAGCATGTCTTTCCTTCAAACAAAAAAGAAAAATGAAAAAAAAAAAAAAAAAAAAAAAAAGCAGTTTCCCTGCATTCATCAACACTTGGCCCAACTATCTTAATGTTTCTTAAATCAGCAGTTAGGATTTATTGACTCGCAGTTTGGCCCTGTAGCAAACTCATCTTGTACAGCTTTAGAAAGTGGTCCACCCCACCTCTGTCTCATGCACATGCCCTGCAGGTCCAGTTGCCCTGGGGTAATTATATAGCCTCCGTTTCCCTTCACCATCAAATTCTAATTACCTTTAGGGGAAACAAACACCAAACTGACCCTCTATCAAGCCCAAAGGGGCCTTTCCTCTCTCTATCGAGGTGTGCTGAAGGCCCCCTGTGCGGCAGAGGCGGCCACGTTGGCGGTCGCCTGGCGTACGGCCTGATTGGACATGACTCCGGTGGTGAACTCGGCCTGGGCCTTCTGAAAGCTGGCGTCGGTCTGCCTGTACAGACTGTGGACCTGAAGAAGGGAAGAGCAGAGACACCTGATATATGCAGCAGCTCATCAACCTATCAGGTATATTGTGAGGGTGAAACTAATACGCTGAAATTGATATCGTGGCTATTGTTTGTATCGTTTGTTATCTGCTGCTCGCTCAATGACCGGTGCACAACCGGCGCGCAGGGAGGTAACTGCTCCACAATATCCTGTGTGGTGAGTTCAAAAGGCGTTTGTGTGAGTGACACCTTGTCAAAACACAACCTTAATTTGAGTCGCAACCTGTGAATTTCTTCCCTGCGTGTAAAAAATGCATTCAGTTTACCTTCTTCAGTATGACAACCCCCATTGCGGCCAGGGCAGTAAAGAGGATGGCGTTAATCATCATGATTGCACCAACAGGGACGCTAGTTTTCATAGCAGCCAGACTCACAATCCACCCACTGAGACAGAGAAACAAACAGATTTAAAATAAGAGAGGGAGGGGAAATCCATTAAAATCTTCATCTGAATCTGGACGTAAAAAGCGTTCTGTGTGACAATGACAATGGGTGTCTTAATTATGTAATATTATTATTATCTTCAGCACTGGGCCCAAATAAGACACAATATACTAAAGCTGAGAACATGATTTAAAAATCTGGCTGTTCAATTCAGACCCATTTTCAATGTTAAGTTTATCTCTATGGTCATATATTTGATTTGTCTCATTTGCAAGTCTCATATGATTGCTATGATATCCATCCCTCTCAAAATGAGTCAGCCACGTCTGTGAAGTAAAACTATGACCATGCAGCCATTTCCTAGCATTTCTCTTACTCATATTGGTCGTGATAGAAGACAGACGCATGCGTGTTTCTGCCACAGATCAATCAGTCTGGCCTACATATTATCCTCTTGGATGGTTGTTGTCGTCACTTTTTCTTTTGTGCAGGTGCAAAAAAAAAAAAAAAAAGACTGATCTTGTAAAATCAGCTCAGCTCTGCTTCAACTGTGTGAATGTATCAGTGTTTTACTATTATTTGATACTGCTACTGTACTATTGATGCTTCTGGGTTAGTATTACAGTTGGATTAATGTATACGCAGCATTTTAGTACTAGCTATTAGCCAATTCACATGCATTAGGTCATTTAATCTACAACAATGCATCATATTTCATAAAATAGGTACATGTTTGCGGCGTGGCTGTCCTGTGAGAAGATTATACCTCTAAGTGTTTCATGGGCTCAGTGACACAGCCCTGTTTTCAGCTTTGTGACCATGCATTTTCAGCTAATCCATGAGGAGTTGAAAATTTATCTTTAATTATAAGAAGCAGGAGAATATTCTGAATCCATAAAGGAATACTTTATCCTTCAGGCTAACGCAAAAAATTAACTCAAAGTAACCAAATTCGAAGATACAAGATAGAAAAGGTAGGAACTATTGTAAATAAAGTATGACCAATATATCAGTCGGCCGATATTGGTCAATCGCAGACATATCAATATCGGCATACATGTTATTAATATTGGCCAATGTGTTAAATTTAAACAACACAATGCAGAAAAAGATTGTTGGGGTGATTTATAATTAGATTAAATAAATTAAATGTCCAGTGAAGTTTACTGTTTCGGTGAACTGCTTGTTTTTAAGATGTTAAAAGTTCATTGTTAATAAGTAAAATATTCAGCCTCCTTTGCATATCAGAAGTCAAAACTACAAGCTGCCTTTGAGATGTTGTGGAGCAGAACAATAAAGTCACATAAATGTTAAAATTAAACTACAAGTACCTTGACTTTAACTTAAGAAACAGAGACATTTATTATCTACACCTGTGCTTTCCCTGCTGTGATGAATCAAATGTCTAAAATCACAAAGGGCCCATGGTTGCTGTGCATTAGAATCAGCTTCTTCTTGTCCAAAAAGATCAGTAGATGTGTTTTTATGCTAGTTTCAACATGAAAAACTGCAAAGAGAAGCACATCCATGCATCCCAAAAAGCAGAGATGGTTTGTTTATCAGTGCATACCTGTAACCCCATCCAGGGATACCGATCGTCATGATGACGTAGACGACCACTTGGGCAAAGAAGATGAAGAAGAAGACAAAGAAATTGAAGGAGCTGTCACTCCTAAAGACGAGAGGAGAAGAAATTTAAATGACAGGTGAAAGTTTTGCCCAACACGATTTGTGCGAGCACCTCGCCACCTCGCCGCCCCCCCACAAATTAAGATGGTGGCACAAACCTGAAGGCTTTGTAAACAGGTCGGTACCAACACACAAAGGAGCAGGGGGTGAAGAGGATAGCCCAGAGGATGGCGAGGCCCAGGCCGACACCGCTACCAGTGGTGTCCACACAGAACACGGCAAAGGAGGAGATCAGGTTGAAGAACATTGTGCAAGCGCTGACTGGACATTAAAAAAAAAAGTGCAAAAGGATTAATTATGAACAGCTCAGCAGTCTTTGTTTCCTTGTTACACACATGTGGCCTACAACGCTCCCTTCCCTGCACTAAAGAAAGAGACGACTTGTAAAGATGCAGCTTCCCTTCGCCTGCTGCCGGGTTTAAAGTTGGCTCTGTTGGTAATATTAACATCAAAACACAAGGCTCAAAAAGGATCCAGTTTTCTTTTAGGAGCCATCTGAGGAACTGTGCAATTATAGTCAGTGCTACACAGTCAAACTCTGAATTTAAACCATCCCTGAGGAACAATGGGCAGCTATACTAGGTATTCATTCAAAAGTAATAAGGCTACCAAGTTATCCAGAAGCATGTTGAGGTGATAACAAGAGCATAAATTGTTGGGAACAAACATGACAGTAATTATCTTTACAGGCCAGAAAAAGCAGAATAATTACATAACTGTTCTCTATGGGCCATTAATCTAAGCAGGAACGGGTAGAGAACAGCACAACATTGCATTTTAGAACTAAGCAGCATTTAATCCAACAAATAGCTAAAATAGCTCTGTCACTTTATCTTTTTTTGTCACTTTTAAAACCAGTATCAGGGGTCATTGCCAGAGCAAAAAAAAAGAAAAAAAAGAAAAGGTATTTCCATCTTCTTCCCAAGCCCAGTTTCAACAATTAGACCTGGGTCTTGTGTGGATGGCCCAAGTGCAACTAGCTCAGCTTTCAAACGTCCACCATCTGGCAGTTAAGTGTCACAATGTTTGTACAAACATTCCAGCTTCTACTCGAGTACAGAACAGCAGAAGTCATGTGGGTGTGAGTCAGCTCCATGTTCCCCTTCTTAAGTGATTCTTTCACTTCCAGCACCACAGCTTACTGTTAACAGGTGGAGGTTTTAGTGTTGGGAGTGATTTCACTACATACACATATGCAGTACAACTCCACCCACACCGCTTTTAATTTATTATTATGACAACGCAACAGTGATGCTGGGAATTCCTAGAAGAGCACACAGCGAAATGGACAGGGACTTACATATCCAGAAGTAGTACATGATGGTGACGGTGCGCTGGAACTGCTGACTGATCTCCACACTGATGTCTTGGTAGAAGCAGGGGCCCACAGGACAGAACGAAGGCAGCGGGGGCCAGTTATTCTGACGGGCTGAAGACGACAAAACAATACCAGATCGATATAAAACAATTGAGATTGATAAACAGCACTGTAAGTTAAGAGGAAAACGTGCAATTTTTGATTTTGTGGTGACTATCCCTTTGAACACACGGCCCTTTCCCTTTAATTTTCCCTCTCTTACAGGCTCCAGGTCCCAGGCTGTGTGACTCCAGCTCCCTCTCTCGCCTCTCCAGTGCCTGGGCTTTCTTCTCCAGCTCCTCCTGCTTCCGCAGCAGCTCTGCTGTGGTCGCGTTCACTGCGGTCTAATGCGGTAAGGCAGCGGGGAAATGATGCATCAGAACGACATGTCAACAATCAAAAAACTAGGTTGGGTTTTTTGTGCCTTAAATAATTAAGTGTTATGCAAAAGACCTGGTATCATAAGACATTCACAGAGGAGATGCTTTCATGGTAAGCATGCAGGAGTTTGTCAATGAGATCTTCTTGCTGCTGTGGCAGGTTACACAGTGAAGCTGACTGGTTTGATACATAAAACATTTTCCAGGCCTCTAAAGGACAGACCTGCTACTCTGGTTAGATTTTTAATTTTTAAGACCCAATAACAGCATGAGCTTCCTCCCATCGATGTGCACGCAGCTGCCGCTGAATGTGCTGTCATAAGGATTAAGTAGATGGCGGGCCCCAGTCTTAAGCGCACTGTGCAGCATGTGTACCTGGGAGTTATAGGAGCCATAGTTGCGAGGCTCAGTGGGCGTTGTCCTGCTGGGTGGAGTCTGTGCCGCCATAGGTGGTGCAGAGGGAGTGGTGGCATCATATGGCGGTGGAGGCTGAAATATTTATTAAAAAAAAAAAAAAAAAAAAGGGAACGTATACATCAGTTTGGCTGACAGGGTGGGCAAGAGGCTTGAGAGATCTACAAAGACTAGTTTGGTACCTGACAGGAAACACGTGTGAATCCACGCTGGTTCCTGGCAAAACACTAAGAAGTCAGCTGCACTGCAGTGTTTAGATTTAAGTTCTTTGGCATCTGCTTTGATGACAGTAGGATCTTAGATTTGTCAAACACTTTAAGACACAAAGACTGTTTAAATCTATAAGAACCTTACTGCAGAGGTCTCACTCTCAAGGCTAAATAACTAAAAAGGAAAGCAGGGAGACCGTCTGTGGTCCAACACAGCTCCCGTAATACTGTGTGTCAACTGGTTTGGGCTATTTTTCAGCACCACTGTATGTCAGGAAATCACCACAAAGCTTAAAATCAGCTGACATACAGTACTTAGTGCATTAACGAAGGTATTTATTTCTTAGCTTGCAGAGAGAGGGTTTTCTTACTCAGACGAACTGATTGCTACCAGCATTTGTGATTCGTGCACAGCAGATATTTTGAATGCTAAGAAAAATACAAGTGATCTAAATAAGAG
>KV751318.1:5439118-5449613 GCA_001698575.1 Mola mola | reverse complement strand
CTCCATGACATCACTGCCTGCGGAATGAACCGGCACTGCAATTGTGTGTGGAAAGTGACCCGGCTAACAAGGACGGATCAGTTGGTTTTGACTTCTCCCATGAGGTTAACAACCACCAGTCAAACAGGGCATTTATACAGAGTGGGGCTTCTTGTGTATGTGGCTGTGTGTGTGTGTGTGTGTGTGTGTGTGTGTGTGTGTGTGTGTGTGTGTGTGTGTGTACTTGACTGGAATGAGGTTTTAACCAACAGACTCCCAACATTCTTATTGTGCAATTAGCAGGGGAGTTTCCATCCCCTCCAGTGCTGTTAAAATGCTGCGGTTTTTGATGAGCATTTACATAATAATGCAGGTTTCACTGAGGTTATTGGAAACATATTTTCAGTCTGTGAGCCATGAAAACATGTATAGAATGACTGCTGTTGTGCAAGCTATGCATGCTTGGTCACATAAAACGTTCTCACCCTCTTTCTTTCATGCAGACACAATAAATTGGCGATGGAAAGTTTAGTGAATTTACTCAAATGCTGCACTTAGTACAATTTTGAGCTATTCACTTACTAATTTTATGCCTCCTCAAGGAAAATTTTGCGGCATCACATTTCACAAAGCTGTTTGCACAAGTTTCTTTAGAAGTTGAGATCAAAAAACGTGACAAATCATTGTTGGCAAACACATGGCCTGCCCGCAACCATTGCAGCCCATGACGCCTCCCATAAAAGGCACTGCAGTTGTTGTCCATTGCCATATTTAGCTGTGTATTAGTTGGTTGCAGCTCCATCTTTTTCTCTTGAAACGTCTCAGGGGGTTTCATTCAGTAAAGATTAATGAAAAGTCCAAAAACAATGAACATGCAAGAAAGGTTTTTAGTCCTTCCCTATCCCTTTAATCATCACATGTTTAAGGGGGGGGGGGCAGCTTTCATTTTGGAAACAACACCTAATTAGCAAAAAACCATGACTTTGACCAGCTACAATAGCAAAATGCTGCTTTTGCGTCAGGTTTGTTATGAAAAGTACCCAAAAGATGTTAAAAATGAAACTTTGGTCCCCCATATAAATACTACCTGAGTAAAAGTCTAAAAATATCAGATATTAAATGTATTTCTGATTATTAAAATAATGTTCTGGCAATAAATGTATTTACGCATCAAAACTACATGTGCTGTAAATGTACATATACTTAAATGCACTGTACACTGGGTCAAATTGATCATGATCAATTATCAAATCCAATATTCAACAATTTGATTGATTGGATTGACCTGGAATTTGATTTTAAAATCTGAATAATAAATTGGTTTTGAAAATGCACTTCGTTGGCTCTCATGTATGTTGTTGTCTGCAAAATAACTGGTAACTGAAGTTAAAAGTACAGTATTTGCCTTTAAAACGGAACGGTGTAGAAGTTTAAAGTAGCAGTAAATGGGAATACTCAAAGTGCAAGTACCTCAAAATTGTACGTATTTACTGTAGTTACATTCAAAAAACTGCTTTTACTCTTACATTGTTAAGTAGCATATGCATTTTTGCATTGTGCTATCAATAATAACAATAGTAATAAACTCTATTGGCATAGCACCTTTTACAAAAAGCCGATGCAGTACTTTTAGTTGAATTTGAGTATTTCACACCGTCGTTCTGGTACTCTGACTGTAATACTTCCTCCACAAACACACCCACAGGCCAACACTTACCCGCCAAGGTTATTGAGACCATTCATGTTGGATGAGCCCCAGGCCTCCCTCTGCTTAAACACAGTGTGTGTATAAACTGGGAAGCACTTCACAGGGCGCATGCTGTTTGAAAACCTGGAAAACCCATCACGGCACATATGAACTGTAGCAGTTCTCCCCTCAGGACGGGCCTGAGAGACTCCAAGATCCCTCCATCCCAGACTGAACAATGCATGTGAAGTTTTAGTGGAGTTAATGGTGGACTTTATGAAGCCCTTCCCTCCCTCTCTCTCCCTGGTTTATACGTTCGCATTTCTGTGTTTTTTTGTTTGCATTTATCGGGTTAAAAAGGAGTTTTCAGTGACAAACCTTCCTGCACAGTGTGACCTGAAACAACTCCTGAAACATTTTGTACACTGGTGCAAAGCCAGAGCACAAGGGTGGGGGAATTTTTTTTATTGAGTCCATTTTGTAAGTACAGCTGGAAAATGGGGTTTAGTCGCCCCTTATGCAATGAAATGATTTTATTTTCATGACCACCCTCTCTTCTTCACTCTCCACTCCCTGTTTCCACCTCGTGTTTGCCAAACGTCTCTCAAACAGGATTTTTGAGAAGATGAATTGCCGGTGGAAGTTTTAGAGGAATTGACTCCACAGTGTAGGGAGCTGGGATGCCAAAGTGCACAGAGAGGGCGAGGTGCTGCATTACATTAAAAAGTGATAAGTGGATGGATGACACAGGAAAGAGGAAAGGACGCAACATTAAAAATGAGCATATAAAAAGGAATCGAATGGTAAATTCCTATAAAACAGTTTATTAACATTGCGAAAAGGGAAATACAGCTTTTTAAAAAAAAAAAAAAAGTCATACATTTATATGTACAGGGTTAGAGTTACATCCAGAAGAAAGTTCAGCTGTCGTGTTCCAAAAGTGACTGCTGTTACAACATGTGTCCATGTAAACTGAAGCATTTTCTACTTTGTCTGAGCGATGTCACACTGGCTGAGGGAAAGAAGGAAGCAAGGTGAGTAAATGTAAACCATGCGAAAGGAACATTATGGTGTTAAAAACATCTCCTCATTCTCTCTCATAAACTCTGGTGCAGACGACATCCCCAGCAGTCATTGTCTGAAAGAAAACAGCAGCGAGAGGACACAGCTTTAACTTTTTGGTATTTTCTGATAAGTCACTTATGAAAAGGTTTAGAAGGTTTCGATGCGGACCTTCGCAGTGTCCAGAAGATGTAATAATCTTACACTCAAACAATGACGGCAGAACGGTGACGTTGGGCTTCTGCCATTTTAGGTAGTTGTTATTACTCCGATGTATTAATTTGGCTTAAAAGTTGGCTTTAATAAATCGGTTAATCCCGTAAAAAAATGGGTTGAAATGTTTGATAACTGAGTTCTGCTGGCAGCTGAGCAATCGCTGCACACTCAAGTGGCACACTCACACCGCTGCAGACTTCTGAATGATTTTTAATGTGGAAATAACATGTGGAATTAGTCGTAAAAGAGAATTTGCTTGTGCTTTAAAGTGTGTCTGGAGGAGTACTCTTTATGAAGCTGTTAACACAGAACCATTACCAGTATCATCTCTCTGTCGTTGGTCAGCTCTCGGGTCCACGCCGTTTTTGGCCCGTCGCCCTTCTGCAAAGTCTGTTCACAGCTGATCTTGGTGTCTGTTTCCCACTTAGGAAAGCTCTGCGAGATTTAATGCCATAAAATATTGAAAGAGGACATTAGTTAAGTGCTTTGAAGTTTAGCTTTTTGGAACTCAAAACATTTTTTTGGGCCTGTAGGAACCAAGTCTTCAGCAATCGGTCAGCATGAAAGAAATTATCATCAGGGACCGACTCTGGAGTTGCACTGAAATTATTTCCAGATGTCTCTTCTGGCAGAGCTCTGATAAATTATGCCGTCCTTGGCCAAATGCTGCATGTGCTGACATTACACAGGCACGTTAAACGGGGCGTGTGTACCGTGCAGGGGCGACCGTCCACTGTGGCCTCGTCGAAGGACTGGCCGACGGTGAAGTTGACGTGGGTCGTGCGGACGCTGGTGGAGGTCCTGATGGACAGACTGTCACCCTGCTGGGTGATCTCCACCGCCGGGCTGGAGGCCGCTGCCACTGCGATCTTCCTCAGGAGAACGTTCACACCTGCTCCCACAGCGACAGAACCGATGTTAAATACAGTCACAGCTGTCTGTGACCACAGGAGTAAGTCAGTGGTTTTATATATGTTTTACCCTGACTTCTGAGCATGTAAACAACTAGTTTTCAATCATTACGCTGTTAAAATCGATGCGTGTATGCAGGCGTGCTGTGACTGCTTTGGGAAGCGATGTCACTTCCTCGTTTTAAAGCAGCTGTGAGCAGGGCTGGTTTCTATTTTTTTTTCTCATTTACACTTTCAACATTTTATAGCAGACCAACAGAGGAAACATCCCAGTTTCAGCCCGGTTTTATTTTGATTTAACACAGCTTCTGAATGCAGCACTTTTTGAACACATAAAAACAGCCTGTACTAATGGGCATACAATGAGACAATGGAATGTGCCTTGTGAATTATTTTTTTGTATTCTTAATGGCAAACTAACAGAACTAAAGAGACGAATCTGAGAATTTAATCACACGGCCTGTGATTATATTGACTGTAATGGGTTACATGTAAAACCATAAGCATGATCTTTAAAATCACTAATTCCTGTGACGCTGGTCCGCATTTATGTTTATATCTTTTATCTTTTCTCTGTCTTATCCTTTTACAAATGTCCTTCCTTTACTTCTACTTCTCTTATCTGTTTTTACTGCTTTTATCCTCCTTCTGATGCTTTTATTTAGTTTGTCTATTTCACTCTATTGCTTTATGTACTTTTTTAGTGCTTGTATCCCCTTTAATTGTTTTTATTTCTTTAATTGCTTATACCATCTTAAATCATTCTTTTGGTCTCAATTTTTGCTGTTGTTTTTGGATTTGTCTGACCCTTGCTTTTAAAGGTGCTCTTATAAATCATTTATATATGTGATTAATGGGCATGTCATTGTTGCCCCCAAACACACAAATAAGTCGCTCAACATCTCGTTCTAGTTGTTTTCATTTGTTTTCAGTCTCTTTGGGGTTTTTGTATCTTTGCGTCTTTGCTTGGTCACTTTGCATCACTTTTGCACGTTTATTTTTTTCAATATTCCAGTTGTTTAAAAATCTCTTTTCGCGCACTTCTCTGTGGCTGGTTCGTGTTTTGCATTTCCGTGCGGTGATTTTGAATCTCTGTGCTCATTTTGCAACCGTTTGCAGTTGTCTGACTGACCCTCTGATAAGACACATTAACAGTCACATCAAACAGGGGCTCTGACACCAGGGGTCCCCCGACCATTTGGGGCTTTGCAGACCTATTGTATAATTCATCCCTGGATTTATGCAAGCAGATAACAAAAGAAAGGGAGTAAAAAGGTCAAACAAACACAGTGACCGTAATCTGTGTTGGGTTTGGCGGATACGTGACGTGGTGTCTGACAAACATGACCCACTTGCTGTCTCTTAACCTCCTAATATTACTGACATCTGAATCAGTTCAGACCATGTTGGCTCACGGACTGGTACTAACGACACACACACACACACACACACCTACATCCCTAGATTAGGTCTGGGGGGGCCCAGGGAAGTGAAGGAAAGTCGGCCTCAGAGCTGGCTGGCTGCAGGGGCCCATGTCAAGGCTTAGTTCCGTTTACACGGGCTCTAATTACAACCGCATGAGGAGGGCTCTGCTTCGGATGACTCTAATCTAACATTCCTCCACAGGCTATTTGTCTCCAGATTTTTAATGGATGCCACTGGCTGGCCCTCCTCTGACCTCTGCCCCTCTCTGTCTCCCCCTCTCCTAGAACCAGCTTTAGGGGACCAGGATTCCCAGGTACACAGGTAGAGGGGCAAGGGCAAGCCAATTTAACCACAGTTAAAACCAGTTTGGCTCTCCAGTTCACCTGGAAGTTAGGTGGATTCCCGGTTGATTATGCACCTGACAACATGATTGACAGGCTTTAATGCGAGAGACGCTTCCCTTTCTCTTTTCCGTTTTCATTAACAATGAGTGGTTGATGATAAACCAGACCCTGGCATCAAGGTTCGCACAGTTTACTTTAAAAAATAAAAAAAATTAAAAAACAGGAAAACTGGATGCACTTGAGTTCTTTTAGTAGAAATAAAACAACTCTACTGGTCATTTTCTGCCAAACTGAAATAGATGCCATGGGCTGCACTACTCACCCAGCACCTTCAAAAGGTCCTCAAAATTCTCCGAGGACTTCATTTTCCATTTTCCCGAGAAATCCGCGATTTTCTGCTCCATGTTGGCGCAAGTTGCGGGTTAGATGCCGCTCCGGGGTGCAGGCTCGCGTGCGTCTGCTGCCCTCCGTTCACCGGCTTTGCAAAGCAGGCTCCTCTGCCTGCATCTGCGCCTCTATGGATTGGCTGACAGCAGGCCTGGATGCTGAACCAGCCAATCCGGACAGCTGCGGCAGGGCGGGACTCCCCCCACCCTCCTTTCCTCACTGCACCCTTCCACTTCTGTCAGCATGGTGAAAGATTTGGAAAAGATGTGGAACGAACACTTCCAGTAACAGCCCTGATGCTGATTTACAGCAGGGAAAAAGTGTTCATTGTTTTTTTGCAAGTTAGACGCCATGTTAGGTTCAATTATTAAGTTGAATTAAATTATAAAGTCCTAAATAGCACATAAGCTCCCTCTCTCTTTCAGTGTGAGGTTATATGTCTGTGGGTTGCATTTTGGTTTTGTACAGAGAGAGACAACACATTGTTTTACCCACTCAGTCAGACTGATAAAGAATACATTCCGCTGTGCTAAGATCCTTTCTGTCTGATATATCTGAATCATAAACGGAGATAAATTTCTTTCATGATACAATCGTAGCACCTGTAGGATCTGTTTAAATAATCAGGTCTAATTCGGTTCATATAAGATCAAAGTAACTGACACCGTTTATCAATTGGCTGATTCAAAACCGATCCACTCTTACAACTTTGTCCCCATTTGAGCTCAAATAGGCCTAATTGTTATTTCCTGTTGGTGGCAAAAGGGCAGAGTGTAACATACATCATATAGCCTGAGTTAAAACTGACTGGCACTTTAGTTTTGAGCACTTTACTTGTAAGTATTAGTGCAATAAAGCAAATTTTACCTGCCAATGCATTAGAGCACAGTGCACTTTAATTCACAAATGACTAAGTAACATGTTGTCGATGATGTTCCAGTGGTTTGTTCGTCAATGTCTTGGTTGACAGGCTGTAAATTATTAACATGGTCCCTCATGCCAGAAACAAACAACATCAATTTTAAACATATGCAGAGGCCACCAGAGTGTAAAAGTCCATTAAATTAGTAATATGTCCGCCTGACTATCATAATTCAAAAGCAGCCTCTTATAAAAGTAATGAGAAAGAAAGAAAAAATAGCAATAAATATGCTTGTCAATGCTGCTTGCTTGGTCACAGCTGAAAAAATGAGGGATAAACACTTAAAGTTGGTAGCAACAGAATGTTCAACTGAGGCTTCTACAGCAGCAAACTCAGTCCCACCACACACAAAAAAAATACTAGTACATTTTTAACTTTTTTTTGGCACTTTTGTTTAATTGGTAACATATTACAACAAGGGTACACTAATTAACATTAGATAATGCAGTAATAAGCATTTACTAACAGTTAATTAATTCACCAACTAATCATTTACTTCCAGTCTTCATACTAACTAAGATATTAATTCATACATTATTCAGCAGCTCAAATCTGAACTATTAAGTGTCCTTTAAGGGATACATGTTTTCAACTTTACAATAAGCATACAAACAGCATTAATAAATGATTAATTCAGGTAAATAAAGGCTTTATTAGGCTTACAGTTAGGAGGCCGTCTGAGTCCAAATGCTTCTCATTCTATCATTTAACTTAGTTAATGGGCATCACTGTTTAAACTAATATTAAGGTTAGAAACTACAGAATAAGTACCTTCATCAACCTTTGCACTGTTAGTTAATTGTTATTACTGCATTAACTAATACTAATTAATGTACCTTTGTTGTGGTGTTACTGTTTAATTTTCTATTTTCGACAAATGAGAGAAAAGGGAAGGAAGGAAAAGTAAAAAGTAGCTGGGACGTTGCCACTTTCAGACTTTCAGACAGATTCAGACAAGGCCTTGATACACAGCCAGCACTCCGCTGGGTGACCTGGGTGCTCTGATAAAGGCAAAAAAAAAAAAAAAATTCCCTTCAGTACTGGCAGGGAGATATTATAATAGAGCCAAAAGTGTTATAAAAGTCTTAATGCAAACAGAAATCTGCTTTAGGTTACAGGCTTTCTTTTCTCCTGCTCTGCTGACACGGTGCCAGAAATATATCATCGGGTCTGCATGGGAAGGGATGCCTCTGGAAACATGATTCAATGTATTCAACCAACAAAATGTATCACAATGTGGCACCATGGAACTACTGTATCCCATAGAGTTACAGCAACATGTGAGTTAATTAAATATAAAGACCCTTTAGAATGCAAATTAGACTTCCCATCCAGACCAGCGCTCACCACTGGCTGACCTCAAACTGGGAGGTGAAGAGGCTCAGCAATTCAAGTATGAGATGCAGAAGAGAATGGCCTTGATGAAAGGATAACACTGGACAATGCAGTCGCTGTTGCTGTGACAACAGATGTAGACTGAAAGCTGTCTCCCTAAACAATGATTATTGATGTTTGTTACTTTGCTGGCGAGAACTTTTTTGCTCATTCCCTGAATTATACATTTATTTATTCAGGAGTGCTACGTAAATGTAGGCTTATAGTTTTGTAATATGGAACATAGAAAACTATTTATGAAATATTAAATTTTGACAGGATAATGATATTGAAAGGTGTAATTAGTGTAAATAGTGTATATAGCCATAATTATTCTTTTGTTTTGATCTTCGGGTTGGTTTTTTTACTTCTTATTCCCATCTGTTTATTATTTCTTTTTTTCCAAAATTGGTTCTTAATGATACTAAGTCCCTTTTTTCACTTGAATTTCCCCTGTGAGGGATCAGTAAAGCTTTATCGTATCTTATCTTCATGATAATGTTGATTATATTTTAATGAGATGCAGAGAACATGAAACCCCTACAGGGAGTAGAGGGCTATTGAATAAAAATGAACATAAATGTTCCAACAAAAATATTGGAACAAATCTGACTCTAAACTCCTACATATGAAAGTATTATTATTATTGACTAGAACGCGCCACCTAGCGTTTATTCATAGATTTTATTGTACCCGGAACTTTCTACCATTAGATGTTCCCTGTCGGTTGGCTTTAGAGAACGCACCGGTTTCATCATGTCGAGACACCTCCGCTTCATCGCGCGGACTGTGATGGTTAAAGATAGTAACGTTGATGCGGCATACAAGACTTTAAACAGGTAGAATTCATGTATTTAAAGTACAGCATACGACTAATTGTGTTTTTACCCAGGAAATGATAAGCTAGCGTTAGCTTAATTGACGTTAGCCTTCCGCTCAATGTCACAGAGCTGCGACTGCGCATTAGTGTTATCCACGCTTTGCCTGTGTAAATCTTGATATATGGTGGTTTTTAGGAATTTCATCAGGCCATTCTATATTTAGTGGATGGTAAAATACAATTTTGTTTAAAATAGTTTAGTATGCCTCGATGTAATTGTTACTTTACTTGTGCTCGCAGCATTTTGCAGTCCGGAAATCAGTGATTTGAGATTCATTGGACTTCATCGACTGAGAATAAGAACAATCTTCAATTCAAACTGGTTCCAAGTTCAATCAACACAAAAAAAAAAAAAAAAATACATGATTAAAATTGAGTAAATACAGTTTATATAAATAACCGACAACGATAAATAAATACACGTACGGGATTTTCTTTTCAAAGGTCAGTTAACAAAGGAAAGAAATGCACGTTTATAAGACCTTGCTTTACGAACTTTTTGTAATGCACTACTTTTTTTAAGTGCAGACTTGATGGTCTGGATGCGTGATTGTAAATGATTTTTGTCTTGTCAGATATAGTGTACCAGCCCGTGGCAAAAAATTTCTCTGATTGTATGTCAGGTTATGCATGGCTGGAATATGCTGCATTTTGTATGTATAAAACATAAAAATGTGACATTTATATATATTTATATTATTTACCTACTTGACAACCCAGAAAATGAGAAGGGTTAGGCTATTGCTTACGAAATATCTGTCGAACTGAGTCGACCAGCTGTTCACACTTCTCCTCTATATCCTCAGACTACTGACTCAGGACGGGATTATTGAAACAGTGAAGCGCAAGCGTTACTATGAGAAGCCCTGCAGAGAAAGACAGAGGCTGAACTTTGAGGGCTGCAGGCGGATCTACAACAGCGAAATGGGCAGAAAGATCGCCTTCATCTCCAGGACAAACAGAGAAGACCCCTGGGTCGGATGCTAGTGAAACGGGGTGTTATCAATGGACTGGGACAGAAAAGCGGAAGAAGCACCAAAATCAACCCAGTGTCACAGATACAGCGTAAATGACTTTGGAAATACTGAAAACATGGACTTCTACACATATTGTCACTTGCACTCGTTGTACTCAATAATGGCTGCAGTTAGCAGGTTAATAATACTTGTGAATGACATTTGAATCTGCAGAAAAAGCTAATAAATGTGAGGTGTTTTTTGAAAACCTGAAACTGGTGGTACCTTCTGTAAACACAGGACAAAAGATAAATGAAGTCTTGTTTGCTGGGCAACATTGCTCAGCAGCAAC
>KV751318.1:5426937-5437024 GCA_001698575.1 Mola mola | reverse complement strand
ACGTGCGTTGGTGGTGAGTCTGCAGCTTTGAAATGGCATAGCTGAGCTAACCTTGAGCTGTTTTAGTGTTTACAGTTGCATGCACAGCTGTTCTAACTGGCTACTCCTGTTTATCCGCTGATAGAACTAACAGGTGCAGCTCGCTTCCTGCTCTTATCTACAGTATGTAACAACCCCAAAAATCTGGAACCAAATGTCGCCATGCAAACTTCAGGACTTCAGCGTTCATCAATACTACTTTCCTATCAAAGAGCCCATGACGTTGAGTGATACAATCTGCTGATTTGCATGGGGACCCATTAAAGATACACTATAAACTCAGAGGCCTTAGGAGCTCTGTTAAAGTTATTTTATTGTAAATGGAAAAGCTGTGGATTTTCGCCTGGTGGGGGTGGGGGGGAGGCAAACAGAATTTGTTCTATGTCATATATTCGTTGACAGTTATCCAAGTCAATTATACATACAAGACTCATTATTATCACAACCATGCTTTTTTTTGGGGGGGGGGGTGTTTTTGGTTGTAAGCAGCCTTTTCAGCTTGTGAAGTAGTTGCCAGAAACCTCATCCTGCAGGTAACAGCATCCTATTTTTTGAATGCAACAAAAGCGATTCTGTGCTCGGCATACAGCGATCTCATTATGTAACTGAGACTGTGTGGTGCAAGCTTTTATGTCTGCTTCTAATAGGCTCATGATGCCATATCTTATAATCTGGTATCTTGTAATTGTCTTAACTACATTCACCTATACAGCTTATGCACAATACACTTGTATAATCACGTGAGATAAGCAGAATATCTACCACAAACGTAGCCAAATCAATTGGCCAAATGTTTTATATGTATTGGCATACAATGCATGTGCATGTTCATGCTGTATACCCGGCCTATCTTGCCTAAATAAATCAGAACATTGCAGTGAGATGAATACAAACCAGCAGGCGCACAAAACGTAACAACACTGAACACGTGGAGGGGTTCTAAGAATCTAAAATCGGCACTCGTACCTGTTGTTTTCTCAAAAATATTTTGTCTATGAGAGCAAAACGTAACCAAATCCAATCTCATTCAGCCCGTGCGGAGTTGTTCTCCTCCTTCAGCCACACCAGGCGCACGTGCGGCCGCTGCAGACCAGGCGGGGTTTGCGCATGCACCAGCCAACCGCCGCTGGGGGCGCCGCTGATTGGTCGAGCCAAGCAGCCAATCGCGAGACGACCTGAGCGTCTCGTCCAATGGCGGCGCGGCGCCCGTGCAGCACGTGTAGCGACCGTCGAGGTGTGTGGGGAGGTTTGGAAGGGCTCGGTTGAACGCCTGGTCCGACCAAGTGAGCAAAACCTGGGCAGGAGCCGAGAAGAGGAGGTTCGGAGTGACAGCAGGTTGATGGTAGAAGCTGTTTTGACTCCGTAAAAGCGTGTTTTATCGACAGACACTGTTGCGTCTGGAGGACTTTTTCGTTGTCTCGAAACAGCTCGACGTGCCTTCTTTAACCGTCGTGGTGAGCCCAAGTCCAATACATCTCGAAGGCAAGTTTTGTTTTATTATTATTTAAAAGTTATATCACCCTAAGATATTAATTCGGGGTAAAAAATAATAATTAATTTTAAGGTTTATATGTTAACATATAGTTCAATATACGTACTGTACATGTCTGGTTTTCACTGTATTGTGAAAATCGTGTTTAGCCCTCTCGTAAATTAACGTTATTTAATATTTCTTGTAAATATTTTCAGCAGTATTTATAAACATTTTAAATACAGCGGGTGAACTGTTTCCTGTTGTTGTTGTTGGGGTTAATTTATACAACTATTCATAGTCAACAGTGGGTATACACGTGTCCTCGGATGACCCAACGAGTTTCCACTTGAGCACAGCGCGCGTGCGCGCGCACGCACGCACACACACAAACACACGCACACACACTTTCTGGAACCTTACGTGTTTATTTACACAATCATTGGAGCACGTCCTGAGTGTGCTCATGTGTATCGGTGTTTGGCCCATCGCTTGTGCCTTGTCCCCATCTCCAGTAATGTTATATAAGTTTTATACTTAGTCAGCCTTGGTGAAGGCATCTCTTGCATAATTTGGCAAAGAGTACAATTCTTGCTACTGCATGTTTCTGACTTGACAAAATTTTGGGGTTTCGCCTAACAAGAGAATCATTTGTGGCTTGATTAACATGAGATTGTTATGAAATTGTAGCTGAAATATGTACTTTGGGTTTTTTTTTTGTACCCTGTTATGATCTGTGTGGCATAAATTCTGAGACGTTTTTGGAAATATTAATGTTTTTTTTATGCACTTATATGGAAATTCTGGGCCGACATCGATATTTAAAGAAACAGTTTGTCTGATGCCAAAATTGATACCCTTTTGTGTCCAAGAAATAAAAAAATTTTCTGTATGAAAAATGACTGTACTTCTACAAAGTTAAGTTTTAAGAATTGGTTCCTTAGGTTTTCCTACATAGAAGATCTGGGCTCAACAGATTTTTATCAGCCAATGGTATCAGTGATTGCCACCTTATTTGCTAATAGATATCAGTCACGTCCATATCAGCCGATACCAAATTGAGCTGATAGGTTGATGCATCCCTCCAATTTCTGCGTCAATAAGAAAATAAAACCTCAAAAAGCAGCAAAACTAGAGTAACCTCTAATTTCACCAGTATCACACTGTGCCAATCCTTTTACAGATGACATGATTTTGCACGGTGCTAAACTCTGCATTAATGTTTGAACATCATCTCCACAGATGAATTCATTAGGCAGTTCTTCCAAATGGCCGTCTTACGACTCGCTGCCCTCCACCTCGAGCTACATCCACAGTGAGAGTGAGCACACCGAGGATGAAGCGGACGTCTTCTCGGAGGGCGAGGCGGACAGCGGGATGACAAAGACTCTGTCAGCCGGTGAAGGACTCGCACTCCCTGGGAATTACCTCGCATTCTCAGCTCATTCTGGTCAGTCTCCCTTGAGGTCTAAGAGTGACCAGCCTAAACATCGCCCCGACAGAGCTCTGCATCCCAGCTTGGCCCCTCCTCCCGGAGATGCCGCATTGGGCTCATCTGCTGCCACACCTGGGGACTTGATCTTTGCTCAGAAAGTGAGCATCCATTATCTGATTCTTCTCATCTTTCAGTGATTTCAGTTTTTCTATAGCAGTTGTAAATTTTGTCTTTCTCCTTATTTCCTCAGTGTACAAGTTTGCGCAGGTTTATCCGCCCTTTAATTCACCTCCTGCATGGATTAAAGACTGGACGATTTAGCAAAAGTATGTGGTTGAACAATACCAAGTATCATATCTCACAAGTTTTAGTACTAGCCACTATGACCCTATGTGCCTTGTCTGACATGTTTTTAATTGTGACAGGTTTATCCAGTTTCCAGCAAAGTGTTGCTATGGACAGATTACAGAGAATTCTTGGAATACTACAGAGGCCTGAAATGGGGTAAGAGCATCAAGAAGTTATAGAAGAACTATATTAGAACTATAATACTATGACAGTAGAATGGAAATATTGTCATTAATGTTTGTTCCTTTCATTTCCTACAGTGAGAAATATCTTCAAAATCTGCTGCAGATTGAAGTGATGCTCAAGATCTGGTTCCCTCAGGTGGCCTTTCAGTCTGCAGATGCACCAAGCCAGACCGCCATTCCCAGACTCCGATCGCAATGGCACCAAAACCAGCTCCACATGCCAGTTAAGGTGAGCGCTAAGCAGGATCTTCTCTTTGCTAATGTGCTTTTTACTGTAACAGTATGCTTTAATCGTGAGGCTTTTTTTTAATTAATCCAACATACTTGTTAATAAGGCAAGTGAATTTTATGTACAATATATAGCACCACTTCACAGCAGAAATATCTCATGATATTGAATATGTAGAGCAGGTCTAGAACCGAAAATAAAATTAGCTATTAACAAAAATCCAACATTCTCCAAGCATTGGCTTTTGCGGGCCATGTTTATGCATTTATGACGTCAAGTTGGCAACACGTTTTATACATTTTTCTACGATTTGCTGCGTTGTTATTCCGACATGAGGAGCCATTCATGTGAATTTTCCCAGTGGGAAAAACGGTTTTCCCGACATCACATGAATGCAGCGAGAACCCAGCTCTCGATGGGCCGACCAGCGTATGAAATATATGAGATAAAAAGATGAACTAAGGCAGCAAAAACAGAATGACTATAAAGATTTGGGAGCGCCGAAGCTTTCTATTATACCAACAGCACTTTGGAGGATATAGGGCTGATATGAAACATGCTCATTGGTTGTTTTAAAAACACAGGCTGTAGTTTTACTTTAAGACCTTGGTTTGTAATGGTTGTTATTTTCCTTTTTACCTCTCCACTCCAGAAGAGAAAACTGAGCTGGTCAGACCATGAGCACACTGGCAAAGTCCCAACCAAGCAGAAGCAACACCGAAATTATGGGAGCTGTCAGGCCACGACTTCACCTGACGTTGTCTCCACGCGTCTGCTTGGATCACCCTATCACAGACCTGATGCAGGAAGCAGGCTTGAAGCAGCGTGGGGCAGCTCTACAGATGGACACGAGTTTACAGACAGCACTGGCACTTTGAGCAGGTCGCCATATTTTTGTAGCAAGCGAGACACTGATAATGAGAAGCGGCCCGAGGTCTCCCTGATTACCCCTTGTGGCAGCCCAGCTGCACAGGACAGCTCAGTGTCCTCAAGTGACTCTGTTACTACAAAATACTCGCCTTAACCTCACCTGACCTTGACGCGACACCGAGGTGCCACAGCATGCAGGTCGGAGTGAAGGTAGACTTGATTGCGTAAGCATAACATTGAGTGCAGGGCCAGTTTGTGATAGCTGACAGGTAGGTGAGAACAAAATTAAGCCCCAGCTTCTCAGTGTGGTTTATGATTACACCAGAGTTTTTGCACTATATTACCAGCTATTTGTATGCAAGAGTATCCCTTTTTGATATACAGTGACTTTTAATGAGTTAAAAGATGTTGGAAACCCTTTGCATGTGTACGCATTAAAGCAGCGTGTGCTTTGCTTTGTATTTTTTCATGCCAAGAAACACAACTAACAGTGACGGTGTGATTTGACGCCAGTTGTGAAAAGCTGAAATCATTTTGGTTGCCATCCATCAAATCACTTTTCATGTAAGAATATCGTAACTTTGCTCTTTCCAATTTCTTCCATGTGAGCACTTTTTGCCTTTATATGCAATGTAGTAAGCAAACTCTTTGTGCTCCAGCAGCTCTTTTCTTAGATTTCCGCAGTGAAACAAAGAAATGACTAGTTTCAGTTCTGGTGCAGTTTACAAAGAATGTGTATTCCAACCATAAACACAGCAAAACCTTGGAACCCCTGCCAAACTGTGTCAACCCCCCCTACACGTTTACTTTTTAAAACAACAAACCAAATTTTGTCACGTTAATAGAAATAATTGTGGTAAATGGGTAAAATGCTGCAGAGGAAATGCCACGAACGGGTTAACCATCTAAGATTTAACTTGGAGTAACATGAGTAGAGCTGCTTGTTTAAATTATGTCACTCCTCTATCAGGCAGCATGTGAATTGTTTTGGCATAGAACCAGAACCTGTCACATTTTATCGCATACATGTTGTAAATTTTGTTAGAGGCTTAATATATTTGATCTGATGTACTTTGGAATAACTGCACTTTGGACAACAATGAGGTAACGTTACACATTTGTTAACACGTGTTGTGATATTTATTAATGGTCTGTTTTAACAGGATGTGTTCCTGTGTTCAAACAATATTTGTGTTTTATTTTGAAATGTTGGCACTATTGTTGCTAAAATGCATTAAAAAAGTAAATAAAACGCATCCCTTTGTATCACTGAAATGCTCATTCGAAATTCTTTACTTGATTATGTGATAAGGAATATCATGAAGATTTGGTTAAAGAATATCTATTTCTGAAAGCATTACTTGTTTTTGATGGCATTTGTACCACTGCACTTTAGGTAGGATGTGATTCATATTTAATGATGTTTACACTCTGGTGGTTTGTAACCAGCTAACGCTAAAACCTGCCTGAAATTACACTCTCCATAATGCGTACACATCATCTCACCCCATGTGTTATTGCAAATTAAATGTGCTGCAGTGCAGGTGTTTTTCTGGCTTAATATTTTCATAGTGTGTTTGGTTATTTAAAGTACATGGGGGAGAACAGTCATACTGCATAGTGTTGTGTTGGGGTATAAAATGTAACGTTTGTCTGTTCAGATTTTACTGTGATGTGTTACACATCTTTTAAACAGCGAAGATCATACTTCCATTTCACTTGTTTATAGTGTCTTGTTTTAGCCTATTTCTTATGTTATCATTCTTGATTTGTAATTCATAAATGCACATATGTCTCATATAGTAATTGAATTGTATGAATCAACATAACACGAAAGAGTAGTTTCATTTTTAGGGTAACAACTTTTTTATATAATACATAATACTTGGTGCAAATTGACAGGTAACAAAGGGGCTATCCATGGTTCAAAAAGCTAGAAGCTAAAAAACGAAACCAAAATGTTTGTCTGAAAACTGAAAGAAGTACATACAGACTAGAGAGAGGAAGAAAGGATCTTTAATGTCTTTTATGTTACATAAAAGACTTAACGCGTCATCAGTGACATTCACGGGTTACAGCAGTATTCCTGCAGCACTCCTTGCTTCAGTGTTCCAGCAGATGGCGCCAACAAATAATGACCTCCACGGCACTAGGTGGCGCCATACTAACGTGTTTGCGGAAGTGTCCTTCATCCCTCCAACAGACAGCCAGCTCTGAGTAAACAGACGTCACGATACAGGATACATGTAGATCCCGGGTGTTACAAGGTGCTGACTTTTAGCCTGAAATGTTCAATTATATAAACGTAGTATCGATATAGAAACCCGCGGTTAAAATAATTCCAGACGCAGAAAGTGGTTGTAAACTACACAGCGGACATTTGAAGGCTTATAACCGCACAGTAACAGCTGAGCGGCTGCTGAAAGAGATGCCTGTGCTATGTTAGCCTAGCATCCTAAGCTAAGGGCTAGCACCGGCTAAATTCAGTTGCTTTTTGGAATGATAGAGTGCAATTCGAGCTTCTCCGGACATGGCAGCTGGAGCCGGAGCCGCTTCTGGCGACTCTCTGGAGTCTACCTTAGAGAGGAAGTTTAGACATGTCACAAACACGATGGAGTCGATTCAAGGGCTGTCAACGTGGTGCATCGATAACAAGAAGTACCACAGCCTGATTGTGCGACACTGGATGAAGTCTGTGAGGAAAGGTAAGTAATATGGCTTCACATTGCGTGTAAAACTCCAATGTGGATGCTTCAGCTGTGCTGGTGATCTCTCTTGGTTACAACCAACGCCATAGCTAATCTAACGGAGATAACGTTCTCGACTTCCTGACACTTGTCCTGGGTCGAACACCGGGAGCCTGCGGAGTTTAAAACGTGCGCTCCTAATATGGCTAAATGTTATTCTAACTCTTTTAATATTGTTTTACTTATCGCCTGAATAAAATAAAAACGAATTAAAATGTATACACCAACTGCTTTTGTGTGTTTAACGGTTCTCGTTAAAGGGGACTGTTGATTTAAAGTATTATTCAAAGATGGATCCGCAGCGTGTGTCCAGTTTGTCTGTAAAGTCTTGGCAGATAATTTGCACAGTATCATCTTGGACTTGCATTATTACTAGAGCATGACTAATATGCAGTTTTTGGGACCGACAACAATATATGTAGAGGCCTAACTGGCCGATATTCTCCCATCCCAGATGTATAGGTATCAGTTTATAAGCTTTCAATGTCAAAAAATATGGTTTTAAAGAACACATTGCAGAAACAGATAGGGTAATTTCTGTTGAATTTTCAGTTAAGCTTAGTGTTTCAGTTCACTGCTGTCGTTTAAGTCAGTAAAAGTTCATTGTTAGTTTGTAAAATATTCAACCTCAGTTCCATATTTTTGTTACAAATATTTGATTACCTCATTTAAGGGATCATTGTGAAGAATTTATCTACATTGGCCATTATTGGATATATGAACTTTTTTTCTCCCTGTTAATCGGCTCCAAATATTTCATATCAGTTGGACTCTCAATATTAGGGAGTAAAAAAGTTCTGATAACCAATATTGGCCGATATACACAAATTTTTACAAATAAGGTTGTCAAATATTTGTAGCAAAGATATGATATGCAAGGGAGAAGAATATTTTACCGATAAGCAATAAACTTTGAATGACTCAAAAGACAAAGTACCTAAGCAATAACCTTTACTGGAAATGTAATGTTAACCCTCCCATCTGTTTCTGCAGTGTGTTCTTTAACACCATATGTGTATTTGCTGATATTAATAATATATAAGCCAACACTGATATATATCCAAGAGGCCAATATCAGCGAACCGATATATATCGGTTGGGCTCTAATAACAACATATTGGCCGATATTTGCAAATCTTTTGCAATGACAACCTCACTTGAGGGAAGTGAGGTTATCACACATTTGTAACAAAGAAATGCAACAGTGGCACAAGATTAACAATGAACTTTTATTGTCTTAAATGACAGCAGTGCACTGGAACAGTTACCTTCACTGGAAATCTAATAATTATAAATCACCCCAAGCATATTTTTCTGCAATGAGTTCTTTAAAACCAATGTTTTTTGGTCTATCTATGGCCAATATCAGCTAACCAATATATTGGTCAGGCATTAATTTAGAATCTACTATAACTCAGAGGAGCTCTGTATTTTTATTGTTATCTTTATTATTTTAGCTTTGATAGATTAAGTTTTGTATCTTATCATGTTACCTTAATTTCATTCACGTATGGAAAACCTGGGCCCATATTTTACATCAATATGACAACACTAATCAGGGTTCTGGAAAGTGTGGAAAGTTTGTGGAAAGTTGAAGGATTGCAGTGGCACAAAAACACATTTTTTTCCCAGCAACCTTAGTCAAGTTAATACTCTGTTAACGATCGTATGATTCTACTTGATGATAAAGCTACTTTTGAGTAGATAAATGGTTTCATTGTTTGTCACAGTGTGGGTTGCTTTGTGGTAACATTGTTGTAGTGACAAATTAATTTACTTCTGTAACATGAAGCCAGGACCTCAGTATAAAGTTTCAGCGGTGATTTTTATTATTTAAAACTATAACCTTCATTTATTTTCGATAAATGAATATAATAATAAAGAATAGAGGTTAAGTTGTCAGCAATCTCGTATTTGCTGCTTCATAGCTTCTTAAATGTAGGAATTTGCTGCTTTTCTTTGAATCTTTGAATTCTGGACTGTTGGTTAAATAAAAACTTTTACAACCTGCCAAAGCGGCAGGTTGTAAAAAATTGTAATGAGAAAAGGTTACTGTTTTTGGACTGAATTATTATTCCACTGATTATGAAAATAATCAACAGTGGCAGCCCTAGTTTGTAAATTTAAAGCTGTTTAACTGCGGCTTTGTTTGCTTCTTATTGTGAGCCAGGAACAATGCTGAAAGCCGATAAAGCTAAGTCACTGGTTAGTCCCTGGTGTTACGCTGAATGATACAGCAGGGTCTATTCTCTTACTGTAGTCAGTGTGTAAAGTGTGGAGTAAAAAGTTGCACTTCTTAGCTGAGGGCTGAGTGCTTACTGAAATTATCTCTCTCCTTTTTGGCCTTGATTACATGGCCATTGATTAGATTGCTGTTTATTTCCTCTTAAAAATTGTTTCATGAGTCTTTGCTGCTACAAGATGTGACGTGTAAACTTGAGTGTTCTGTAAAAAGTGTGTTTAAGAGGCCCCATGCTGGAGTAATCATTGCCAATCATTCTCTGAGAGCTAATGATGTGCAGGACACAAGTACAAAGTATAAACTGAGATATTTCATGTCTTAGGATGAAAAATACAGTAAGATGAGTTGAATGTATTAAATGAATCGGATATGATGACCACTGACCTATGTTGTTGCTTGAATTATGCATTTGTTTAAGTATTAATAATAGAAAATGTTATAGCTGGAACAATATGCTGACGAGTCAAATGACAGAATTCTGCTTGTTGATTAAATAATTGTTATTAATATTTTCATTGTCA
>KV751318.1:5412914-5426888 GCA_001698575.1 Mola mola | reverse complement strand
TAATTGTAAACTAAATATTTTTGGGTTGGTCAGACATAACATGCTCATAGTTTTTTAAAATATTTATCTCTAGAAGGTTACGACAGCCAATTTTCATATTTTGATATTTTAAGATCTAAAACACGAAGGAGGTCTGCACAGCGAAGCTCCCCTAAAATTTAAGTCACTTTTCGAGCTCATGTGCCGATAAATTGTACGTCAGGGGGGTTTCAGTTTATGAAACGTTTCATGTTTTTCACATGTTTTACTTACAGGGGTCCTGCACCTGCCTTCATATAAATTTTAGACATGCACAACCTCTGCTTTCAGTTCATACTTTAAGATTCAATAATGGAAAGTAGAATTACTGTCTTGCCATTGTATGCCTCCGTGCCTGCCATGTTACAATTTACATTCGCATTTGTCGAGACTCATGTAAACTATGCAGTTAAATAACTTAATAATACATAATAAATGTAGTCTGTGGTGAATTGGAAAGGGAAGAAGCATGCTCTCTTTATTTCGAAACTATATTTACATTTCAGAGGACAGAGATAACTTCATCATGTGGTACAACAACAATCACTTGAAGGGCAATATCAGCAAAACCAATGAGCTTGTGCTGTCTACTGCTGAATGTTTATTGCTTGGTGAGTTGCGGTGTTGAATAAAGCCTGGAAGAGAGTTTTTGCAGGATATTATGATGTCACAGCGAATTGACCATTGAGATTTTTTTAAATTCTGTCTTATTTAACCTTTAAATATGACTTTTGCCGACAAATGTGTTGTGTGTTTACCCAGGGAACTTGACCTTTGACCGTCAATTTCTAATCACTTCATCCTTGAGCACATGTGAATGTTTATACCAGATGTAATGAAATTTCCTCCAGGCATGCCAGAGGCGTCATGTTCAATAAAAGAGGACGGACGTGAGGTCACAATGACCTTAGATGACAGATCTCTTCATCCTGGGTCTAGTTCTTTGTAATTTCTACCTTGTGATTGAAAGATTGCATAGATGAATTAATAGAGAATTTTTCTGTTTTTCTGTCTATACTATATGATACCTTTAATCATATAGTATTGACAGTATTGACATCTTTTGTTTAAAAAAAATGTATTGCTTTTTGATTGTAGTGTTGGTTTTAAATCAAATTTAAAAATTAGACTTGGCTTTTCTCTCAAACTCCATGAAAGTGGAGTTTTGTCAAAGGTGTTCTTGCCTCACAATTATCTGTCTTTCAGCTTGATCTTTGTGGTTGAAGTATCGAGGTGAGAGCCGTCAGTCAGCTTAAATGCAGTTTTACTGAGACATATCATCTGTTTGTGTTCTGCTGGATGAATCACACATTTAAAATATTAACTGTCACTGTGCCTTTGCTTGATGTTTCGGTGACTAGATCGGTTTTAATGCATCCACACAGGCAATAGCCAGGACTGGAGGTATTATGTTTTTGTGTTGTAGTCATAAAGGCTACTGGGGTTTTGGGTTTGAGGTGTCTTTCTATCTATCTAGGAAAGTAAATTTTCTCAATATTTTGGCTGTTGAATCCAGTTGATTTTGAAGATTTGGTTTTTAACACTTCAAAGTAACACTTTGCAACCTGACAATATAAGAACTGATTTTTAAACATAATAAAAATTGTCCTGTAGAGCTGCTTTTTTCCCAACATAACACATTGCACAAAATACCCTAATTAGATCTTTTAATGGTAGTTAATAGGTGTTTTTTTAATAAACTAGATAAAAATAAGTTTTTGGGGGAAAGGTGAAAATTGAAAGTGAAAGTATCGTTGATCTGTCGTCCACAAGAGAAACTGAGTGTCATGTAGGAACAGGTACAAGGTTTAGAAAATTAGAAATTACAATCAGCCATATTAAAAACTAAGTAGGTTGTTTAACAAAGCTCTTTCTTGTTTTCACATAAGAGGCAACAAATATTGTGATGACAGTGTGATGTTTTGTATCTTAATCTAATGTTGGTTGAATTGATTTTGAATGGCTGTATTTTAATAGTTGATAAAATGGTTATTTGCCTGTCTTTATGGTAATAATAGCAATGATAATTATTATTATTGTTCATATATCTGAATAATCTTCTTACGTTACTTTAACTCAAGTCCTCCTTCAGAATATTATTACTGTCCTTAATGTTACGTCTCTCTTTCCTCTCACAGCTGATGCCTCACACAGACTCAACCTTTTTTACCTGGCCAACGATGTCATACAGAACTGTAAAAGGAAAAATGCCATCGTTTACCGTACAGCGTTCGCCGAAGTCCTTCGTGACGCCTTCATGCTGGTCAAGTGAGTAACAAGTTTGATAGCAAGTTTTGTTAGATTCAGTTAAAATGTTGTCCCATTGTTTGATTTTCTTTTTCTTTAGTTTGTCACATCTCTGTGCCCTCCGTCCGAGCTTTTGTTTTATTCATTCAAAGACAATCTTCTCACATAAATTAAAAAAAAAAGTCATTACGACATAAAAACAAAAGCATAAATCTGTCATCCCTTTTTCTCGCTCCAGCCTTGATGGTGACCATAAAGTAATAAAATCGGTGGAGAGGATTCTGTCCATCTGGGAGGACAGGGGCGTGTATTCTGGGACACTCATTTCGGAGCTTAAGAATAGCTTAGTCAAAGAGGAGTCCCCTCCTGAGACACCCGTGGAGCAAAAAAGTACGTTTGGTCTTAAGTTCTCTCTTTGTCTTGATAATCTTTTTAATATTTGAAAACATTTATTTGAATTTTCTATTAGTCACAATACTGTATATTGGTGGTTTGGATCTGTTAGCTTCTACTGTGTAATTGTTGTGTTACTCTGTTTTAAAATTGGATATGGTTATTCTGTGTGTCATCCAAATACTGCGTTTGTTATGATCCACTCTGTACTGTGACAATAAAAACATTGAATGGAATGTGATCTCTAATTTTTATTGTCATTGTCTTAAAGCTCCAGTTGAATCTAAAGCAGATCTACAGTCCAAGATTGTGGCTGAGTTTGTGGTAAGCCAGATATTGAACTTAAAAGCTACACTAAACCCTAATTAAGCTGCAACATTGTTATTGTCCGACATAGGCTTATTAAAGAAGTTATGCACGTAATCGTCTTTTATCCAAATATGGTGTTGATGTGGCATTGTGGCTGACTGGTTCCTGTGTGTGTTAGCCCCAGGCACTAACAGACGAGCTGTTCAAGTACAAGCGATCTATGGAGGAGGTTGACCTGAGAGAAAAACAGCTGGCGGCTATGAGGGTTGACATCTGCAGTTCTCAGACCCTCAGAAAGCTCAAAGGTGCTTTTCACCTTTTTCTCTCGCTCCGTCTGTCCTACTTCAACACACAGATGGGTCTTGTCTTCATCAGTGGCTTTCTCTCTCACTCAAAATCGTACTTGCATGCTTCATTGTTACAGATAAGGCTGGTGGGAAGAAGTTTTCAAAGGACTTTGAGGAAGGAAGTGCACAACTACAGGAGTTTATCAAGTTCCTTGGCAATCATTGCAAAAACGGGCCTCCCCTCATACAGGCCCTCAGCAACGCTGATATCTTCTACGAGATGCAGTATAAGGAGGTCAAGATTGTGGCTAATGTGAGTGACAGATGTATCTCAGAAATGTATTGTATTGTTTAGTGGGCAAGTTTTTTTACTTTAACTTATCTATATTAAATAGATATTCATTCTCAAATGTAATAGCTTTGGGATAATGATAAAGAAGTTGTTTGGAATTTAACATATTTTTCACTGTGCAGTTTGTCTGCCACCAGGTTTACCAGGAAGCAATAATTTCTATATTGTCTACTAAAAAATGAATAAACACAGGTTTGTTCTGTGTGGTTGGTAGTTGCTGAGGAAAATGAAAAGACATACAGTTATTGTGGCAGCAATATCACTTGGAAACATTGGCAGAAAGTTGACTCTTTATACTTTAATTGGTCTATAGTTTTGTTACAGTAACTAACCCTAACCCAATATAAATGAATAATCACTTCCTCACAGTCTTTTACGTTTATGTGTCAACAAGCAGTGTATTTACAGTTCAGCATCTCTAATTTCTGATCATACTTACAACTAAAAATAACTGAGTATTATCCTCTGTCAGAATTGTTTTGTCCAGGCTATTTATTTGTGACACAAATGTTGAGTACAAGATTATATTTTTATAGAAATACATGTGAAGAGGAAGCCTTTAAAATACAAGTTGTGTTATGGGTCTATTTCTAAGAAGGCTATAAAGGTCATTCATAGACTGTGTTTTAACTTCACATGTACTGACGGTCAGTAATATCTCCCCCCAAGGCCTACCAGACGTTTGCTAACCGCGTGTCCCACATGAAGCGTAAGCTGGACGCCCTGAAGGCCACCTTGCCAGACCTGGACGAATCACCCATTCCCTCGCCCTCTGCAGACGCGCCTTCTCCCACAGGCTCAGAGTCCCCTTTTCATGGTCTGGGTATGGCCAATCCTGATCCGGATCTTGATGGCTCTGCTATGGATGACGAGGCAGAGCCACCGGCACCGAGCCCCCTGTCCTCACCGGGAGGATCCCCAAAAAACGTGGAGTCACTTGGGGACGTTGATAATCGCATAGTGGAAGACATGGACCTTTCTGATGAGGAAGTAGACGGTGGTGGCATTATAGGTGAGCCTATGATTAGGGGTTTTAACTGCACAATGAGAGCTTCTTAATAACAATATTAAGCTATTTTTGATTAGTCACCTTGGTTTTTTCCCCATCAGTAGAAAATATGTTGGGAAATTCAAAATCACATTTCAGTGACTTGTACAGAAAATCACACAAAACTTTCTATCATAGCTTTTATATATGCCAACAAAGACCATTTCTTTCACTCTGTGTTCCAGACAGTTTCACTGCAGCGCTGTTGCCCAAATGTAGACTGTAACATCATCCAATTAAAATGAGGCACATTTCTATGACACAGACAGTAACATTTTTGCCATTTTACTGTTTAGTCTATTGAATTTTTTTATTATTGGATTTACAAGTAATAAGTCTACTATATATTAAATGTTCACTTTCGTAAAAGTCACAATATTCTAATTTTTTGAGATGCACTTGTACAGATCATATTGTTAAACCTTTTCTCATGTTGGATTTTACCAACAAAAAGGTTAAATTACTTATCTGCCTTTGTATAATCTTGTTTGCTATTTAAAGAACATTTTTAAAGGGAACCAGTGAAGAAGGAAAATATAATCAGATTCCTTGAAGATCAATCAAATTGTTAGTTGCATTATTCCAGCATTAGTTATGATATCTTACAGCAAGTATAATGGGTATTTGTTTGCCTCTTCGTTTAATTGATTTTAAAAGTTGCATTTTTAAATAATGGCAGTAACTTCTCTGGTTCCATAAATGATTTAAACTTGTATTAAAACAAAGACAAAATTAGTTACTCTGCCTGATAATAAATGACTCTAGTTGACTTGTGGCTGTAGTGAATAGCAATATCACTGGTCTCACTAGCCTCACAAACATATTTCTCTCCAGTGGAGGAGCAGCTCCAACGCCCTCCCAACCGACAGGTGTCCACTCCAATCCCTGCAAAAACAGGGCAATCGGTGGCAGCCAAACAGTCCGTCACACAGTCAGCACCCTCTGTGCCAGATTCCGCAGCAGCTGTGGATGGCATTGATCTGGCAAAAATTGACTCCATCCTCAACAGTCTGAGTTCAGTCATAAAGAACACAGGTGAGTGCTGCTGGCTTTTCTGAAAATGTAAAACTCATAACTGATTGAGTCTGAATTTAAATCTATCTTCGTCATCCCACTTAAAAGTTTGTGTTTAACTGTACAATTAAAAGTGTCCTTATCTTTCTCATAGGCCCAGCGGCAGAGAGTCCTCCTCCAGCGGCTGCCCCGGCTGACGTCACAGTGAATACAACACCTGTTGCCTCTGTAGCCCCTCAGGATGCAAGTTCACTAGTAAACCTTCTCTCCAAGGTGGACATGAGTCCTGCAGACCTCCTCAATGCCCTCTCCAAGGTCCAGGGCCCAGGCAGCCTTGATGGTGAGAATTAAGAGTCCTCCTCTTAGCTTGAAAGCCAAACTTAAATATAACATGCTAATTTAAAACACATTTCTGTATTCTACCTTTCTGCCCCTTTAGGCATCACTTCTCTTTTGAGCAGCCCAACTGCAAATGACTCCTCACATATTGGAAAGGTTGCTGCCACCCCCTCATCCGAAACTGCATCAGCAGCGCCCTCTCAGAGCCCGTCTCTCCCCTCTGTTGCACCTGTGCCTTCTCGATCCAGCTCCACTGTTAGGCAGAGCACGGACTCTCAGGCACCCCCTAAAACGTCCAACCCAGCCTCTGCCCTCGTCCAGGCTCTCCATAGAGACATGGAATTGACCACGGAGCCCGAACCGTCCTTATTTCCTGAGAGTTTAGAGTCTAAAATCCACAACTTCCTGCAGGGAAACTCTGCTTTCAATGCTTTCGACCTGAATTTCTCTGAGCACTCAGTGCAGGGAGGGGATAACCTCAGCCCAGTGACTGGGGCAGATAACCAGGATGGGACGCCAGTGCGGGATGAAGGCGGAGGGACGCCAACACAGGACGAGATCATGGACAAGCCTGTGGTGGCCCCATTCACCTCCACCACCACAAATCAGCCATCTATTGGAGAAACTTTTGAGACTGCTCCTGCTGCGTTTCAGAACATTAGTCAGCAGAATCCGAACAATCCCCAACAGCATGCTCACTTGCAGCCAGCTATGGCTCAAAATGGGCAGCTCTACCAGCACTACCCATATGGCAATCATGACATGTCGGAGCAGGGAATTACTGCACCGGCTGCACATTACCAACAAATTTCTGCACAAACAGGAGGACCAGTGGCTGGTGAAAAGTCCCTGGGCAGTTCTAATATCACACAGACTGTTGAGCGCTTTCAGATGGCGAGGGATAGAGGCTGGTATGGTGACAGTTACCCGCAGGGGAGCTCACAGCAACTTGGTGGCTACAATGCACCCAGAGGGGCTGAAGACAACAAGACATCAGGACCTTATCCATACCAAGGAGAGCAAACTCAAGAGATGGCCTCCCAGCAGGGCACCACTGTATCCTCTGGTTACTTCAGCAGCAATCTCCCCCCAGTCCCAGATTTACCTCCCCCTCCTCGGGGCTTTGAAATCCCTCCTTGTGTGACCAGCAGTGCAATGATACCCCAAGAGCAGCAGCAGCAGCAGCAGCAGCTCCGCACGGACACAGATGAGGTGATTGGGGCCAGAGTGGACAGCGTAATCAGTGGGATGGTGGTCCACGACCACCAGCACAAATCCATGTTTCATCCAGACGAGCCGCAGTTTGACCTTGGCCGACCTCGCCCTCCTCACCCCAATGATTTACACCCTTACCCTCACCCTGACAACCTGCAATACCAAGACGAGCTCCGCCATCACAACGCCCATTTCTTTCAAGACGGCCCGCATCACCGCCCAGACGGTCCATATCGCCAGCCCGGCAGCCCCTTGCACCACTACCCCAGAGTCCGAGGCCATCTCACCCCCCCTCTCTCACCATCAGAGGACCCCTACTTCAGCCATGACTTCCAACGGCACGGCCCCCCTCCTCGGCACTACGCTCCGAGGAGACCGCCCCCTCATCTTGAAATCCGTCATCCTGGTCTACGGCCGCCACATCGGCCTCCCCACCCGATGCATCACCCACACCCCAGAGGACCCCCACGTGCCCCTTTCCCTCGATTCCTCGGCCCAGAGCCAAGGTTGAGAGGCAAGCGTCCAGGTCCAAGAGGAGGGGGGAATGCTGGTCCAATGTTCGCCCCCAAAAGACCCTTTCCACCCCCACGGTACTGACAGGACATGTAGCTGTGAGCTCACTGTGGATGTCAATAAGGCCAAGGCAGGACTTTAAAGATATACTAATCCCTCAGTGATACCACACCCTGCCATAAACGTGTGTGTGTGGAAGAAAGTGCAGACATTGAGGCGGGGGCATCAGGACACAACTGAAGAGGAGCAGCCACTGGAAGGCAAATGTAACAGATGGGTAGAGGTTTGAAGAGAACAAGCGAAAACTTCAGGAGATGTAAAAGAAGCTGGGTGCTCTGAGAGGGCTGCTGAGCTGGAGTGAAGACAGAAGATTAAAGAAAATAAGAGGTGGATATATATAATTCACTTTTTGTTTTATTTGCTCCAGTACGAAGCATTGCATTGAATATGTAATTTAGTGTGAGTTTATATGGGTCAGAGCGTGTGCATGGTATGCGTGTGCATGCAGTCTGGTGTAAAGCAAGTAGTCGAAGAGGTTCAATCCAAAGATTAGTTATTTTTTGCTAAGAGAGTAGCAAAAGTTTGTAGTTGAGGCAATGTTTCTGCTGTTATTTACTTTTTCAGTGAGCAGGTTTGACGACTACTCTTCCATATCAGCAGTACCATTTGGTAAAGCATCAGTATAAATTTCACTTTGGGTGCGAAAAACGGAGTGTATGTTATAGAATCTGTGTTTCTTACTGTATATGCTTTTGCATATCCGAAGAAATGATTTTTCATTGTTCCAACTCCGAATGTTATACCCTGTGAAGCGATGCTTTCTTACACTGCGTGAGATCCCTTCTGCGATGCATACACGTCTCGTTAAGTTCCCTGACGTCGAGCGGCACAGATCTATTCGAAAGGAGTGAGACATGTGAAAGACGGGGAAGAAGTGTGAAAGTTATTTTTTTCAGCCTCCAAACTCCGACACGGAAGAAGTGCATTTTTTGGAGGGGATGAAGATACTCGACCTCAGTTTCGTTTTACTTGTACTGACTAATAAAACTCTCAGTTTAAAATATTGTGTTGTTCTTTTTTTTCCTCTGAACCCTGGACTGTTGCACCACTGCTTCAAACTGTTAGTCCTCATCTATACATTTCTAAACAGTCCATCATCAGAGAAATCAGTTTTCCTTCTCTCTTTCAGTTCAATTCAACAAGTGTCTGTTGCTTCAGACAACTAATTTCATTTTGTAGAGTTGCGCTTTGCTATTTGAGATCAATTAAAAAAGGAAGGGAACCAAAATGTCACTTTCTAAAATATTTTGCTGTTAACACGCAATTTGCTTGTCATGTGGTAAAAGGGATGTAACATTCAAAGAACATAAACAGGCCCAACTCCTCTAATTTAGGTACATTTCCTGTTAAATAGCAACTAGTTAAATGAAACGCACAATATTTTTTCACCACTTAAATACCTTTTGTTCCTGCAGAAAAGATGCAGCCATTTTTAAAAAGAGACTATTTTGACAGGAGATACAAACTAGAATTGTAAAACGGAAACCATGTGACCAAATTTACATAAAATGAATGTCCACACTGAGGTTTCTGTGTGGACATTCTTATCTAATATATTAATAAGTTTGATTGGCCATAAAAGTTTAGTCTTTTTCAGACCACGCCTCTGACTTCAAATAGTTGCGTATACCTGTGAAATGTAGTCAACTTTAGATGACTGACATCTGTCTTTTTCTTCCCACTTCGCTGTTACCGGCACCCACTGACAGATGGACGTTTAAGAACCTCTCCTGAACATATTTGTTAATAAAGAGTCTGTGTGTGGAGTCACGTCACGTTTTATTCTCCACTATATAGTTTACTCTAAAGATGACACAGAAATCTGTGAGGCTTTACTGCCCATGCAAACATTGAACATCTTTGCATCGTGTCCATGTTCTCTGCTATGCTGACGGTGCGATGAACACATTTCCAGTTCAGGGTTCATTGTGGCCTCATGGCACAGCAGTGATTTTTCATTTTAATGGAGGCGAGTTGTGTGAGGGACAATTTGAGGCCAAACTGACTCTGAAAACATGTTTTGCAGGACGAATTTACAATTAGTTATGAAACAAATATTAGACCACTACTTGATTAATTAGAAAAAATTAAACTTACATGGACCTAAAAAATATTTCAAACCCTGTGTATTACCGTGTTTGTATTAGCAGTTCATTGCCCTTGTCGCAATGACCTGTGACATTTCGTGTGGAATGAATTAAAGCATCCGATGAACCACGTTAATTTATTCTTTTTTTTATACTCCCAGATTTTAGTTGATCTTATTTTTTTTAACGAAGGGAAGCAACAAGGAAACTAAATTTGTAGCCTTGATCTAGTTGCATAATTTATGTTCTACTGTGCTTCTCGGTCAGGTTGTCTTTAATCCACCTGGAGAATCATGTCTGTTTTAACCAGACACAACTCTTGCATCTTTGCAAGATTGAGGTTTCTGATGATAATCTCCAACATATTCCACTGTTAGTCAGAGTACACTAGTGTGAAAAAAGGCAGAACGTGTTGATCAGGTCTATAATTGCTGAAAGATAGAGTGATGCAGAGAGCTCAGGGAATGCAATCTTGATGATTTGACATGAGTCTGGAACTGTTGTCATGGTAACATGTCCTTAAGCCCAAACCCCAAAAATATCCACCATGTTTATTGATGTCTGAACCACATGTGTAGTCATTTTTCAAATAGAGAGCCTTTTCTTAGATTTATACTGAAATAGTTTATTTAATTACCACTAGAATGATCGCAGTACAACCCAAATTGACATACTGCAACCTAATTAAATACATTCTGGCCGTTTAAATGCCAAATGGAGCCAGAATGTATACAAATTTATGATATTTAAGAAAGGAATTTGTCATCTAAAAACTATAAGATAATTGAATACAGTGCTCCCTTTGAAAAGTGTTGCTAAACTGAAGCAGCTTTGTAAGAGTTTATCTTCATGGCTAGCTCAAGATTTTCAATGAAAGGTCTAAAGAGAACCTCCACAAATCCTGACAGTGCAGGAGGAACCGTTAGCAGAAACTTACTGTACGAATGACAAAGTTCTTTGCTCATTTTATTTGGAACCCAGCTCGCTTATGAAGCATTTCACCCAGGTCAAACAAAGTAGTCGTCACATTGCTCCCAAACTAACTGGATGAACATGTTCAGTTGGTCCTTGTAACATCATGTTAATGTAAATTACATTCTGAATAAGGTGAGCAGCCATAGAACAAGATGTGTGTGTGTGTGCTTTCAAATTTTGGTAATAAAGTGCATCATTATATATGTTATTAAGCGTTGCATAGAACTTCTTTCTCCTCCATTCTAACCATTTTAACCTGTGTCTTTTGTCTTTTTTTAATCCCTTCCCTCCCCCTGTTTTCCTCCCCAGGGTTCCAGAGCCACGCTTTGCTGTGTCTGAGGTGACGGGAACCTTTTTCCACATGTTAACGGATGGAAGTTGGGAGGGCCGCAGGGGTTGGGGGCTGGCTGGCTGTGGCGGCGGTGATGATGCTGTGGTCTCCTCTTTGAATCGCTGCACCGCTCCCAGCGATGGCTCTTCGTGGTCTGACAGGAATGATGTGCATCTGCAGCAGCTGAGCGTGCCTCCAGCTCCGTACGTCAGGACGTCTGGCACCAGCAGGGAATCATAACAATCAATACAGGGTGGGAGAAAATAAAAATGATGAAATTGTCTCTCTCTCTCTCTCTCTCTTGTCTGTCTGTGTGTTTGCGGTCTCACAGGGGAGCAAGAGGGTTGAAGAGAGTGGTCCGTGTGTGTAAGTACAGCCAGGATTATTAAATACTGTTTGAATGCTCCTTTCACTCACTCACAATACACACTGACCATATTATTTCAAGCAAACTATTGATACACTTCCAGTATGTAAAATATGTGTATTAAATGCATGTTTTTGGGAAATAAAGAATTACTGTTTACATGAAAATAAAACAAGGTTTTGTATGTTATTATCAAGTCATGTTTTAGCAAACTGTTTGTGGGGACAAGATAAAACTGTCAGTGTTTTTTTTCTTTAACTCTGTTAAAATAGGATTTTAAGTCATTTTTTTTTAGCCCAATAAAGTGGATTTCCTTAACCTAGAAGAAACAATCTTTTTGTGTACCCCAAATAATTCAAAAATCATTACATTAGTTTGATCATAGAGTATTCTACTGCTCCAGGCATCACTTCTGTCATTAATTTAAGACCAGTGCTGGACTAGAATTGTATGCAACAAGTGCGATTTTGAGGTACTAATTCTTCTGTTTTGCACATTTTAAATTATGATTCATTGTTCATTAAAAGAAAAAAAAAACAACTTATTGATCTATTAGTATTTAGTTTATAACTCAGTCAAAATACCTTTTTTTTTTTTTTAATTTTTCATAGTTCAATTTACTCTTTTCGAAGTGAAACACTCCTGGTGCACTTGCAGATTATGTTTCACTTATTTTTTAATAAAACAGGACCAAGTCAAAAGGTAAAATGCACTGTCAAAGGCTGAGTTTCTAGTTAAAATTTCAACCAGTTCAAATGGTGAAATATGCTGCACAAAGTGCACATTCATTTAGCAGCAGTCTGCTCCAAATCCACCAACATCATCTGTTATGTTTAACAAGTGGTCACTTGAATTCAAACGATGTTACTTCAATATTAATCATAACAAAGGAATATAGGACGCAGAGTTTTATAGTAGTTTTTATTTTGATTAGGTTGCATTTTTACCATCAGCAGGTGGAATAAATATTTTATGTACTTCTTACAAACCCGTTTAAAGCACAAAAGCACAGTGAAGTCGAATACGTTGACTTGAACCTCAGCAGCGATAGAAACGTGACCGCTGGCCCCATTTTTTGTGTGCAGCTCGTCACCAGATGTCGTCCTTGGCTACACTCGTAAATACAAAAGGAGGAGGGGGAAAAAAAAAAAACGTGCCATTCATTGTGGAAGTGACTCAAATCACGTTTTTTAAACAGCGCTTAACGTTTATCGTTCACTTGTTGTTGCTGATCGGAGCCAGATGAACCTCGCCTGCGCCGGCGGGCTTATATCGGAGGGCGCGGGGGCAGATTGGATTTAGTCTCCTATGGCAGATGGCGGTCTTAACCGCAGGGACAAGCCGGGGACACGTTCTGCTATCGGGAACAAGGGAATTAAACAGAGGGATCTGTGGCCGCTGTGCTCCCTCCTCGCTCACCTCCTCAGGACGAGCGAGTCCGGCTCGTGACTCTTTTGGGCTCATTGTTTACATGCTGCCCAGATCTCCCACAGTGTGTGTGTGTGTGTGCGTGTTCGTCCTCTGAACATTCAAGGTCCCTAAATTTGCCAACGATCCTACTGAAACCATGCCCTCTTCCTCCCAGAGAGGGGGTGTTGTAGCCACGATAGTGTGTCACGAGTTGAGAGGACCCATTTCAGCACCATGGCCAGCTCCACCGCCAGAACAAAAGGCGGATTTGCATCGCTGGATGTCAGGGACCGTCCGCCTCTTACCGCCCGCACGGAACACGAAAAACCCCCAAAACAACACTCAGCTTTGTCTCTATATTCCTCTACCTTTAACGTTTCCTTCATACGGTAGTCTTTAACTAGCTCAACTTTATTGGTTGCACCTTGGAAAGTGTCTTTCTGTCTGGGTCAAGCAGGTTCCACACCGTGCCAGCATGGTTTTCCTCTGACTTCTTTGGTTGAACCAAACCCGTTTGTTGGATTGCCTTCACACTTAACAGGTGTGCTGCTGGTGACCCGAGGATGTGCCCTCTGTGTGTATTTGGTGCAGTTTGTTCGTATGCAGCATCGTATATGAATACAAATCTTGCCATTTTATGCTACAGAGCTCAGTCCCCGTCTTCTGCCCTTCAGAGCCAAAACACGGACAGCGCCTCTGCCTTCACACCTCACGTTGTGGCCCATGATGGGATCGCGCCTGTTGTGGCGTTGACAAAACATGTCACACACATTTCCTCTTTGATGTACTTAATATGTTTTACTGTAACATAAAAGACGTCAAAAGCACAGATGCACATTCTCAGGAGAATTACAATCCATTACTTGATCACAAGAAGTACGTATGTCAGCTATTCTAACAATTATTTCCTCCAAGTTATGGACTCAGTTGGATGAAATTTTCAGTAGAAGTGGAAAAGAACAATCGATTAGACGTTGGTGGTGATCCGGCTCATTGTCTGGATCTAGGA
>KV751318.1:5367905-5381679 GCA_001698575.1 Mola mola | reverse complement strand
CCCATTGAAATTGTTTATAGTTGCATTTGTTGCACTGTTGTTTTTTTATTCTGTTCCTGTTTACATTATTTGAATGTGCAGCAGTTGTTTTCCGGAGTACATTGTTTGCACTCATTGTGATTATTTTATTTTCTTATTGCACATTGACATTGATAACTTTATATTCGGTTGTAGAAGCACAGTTAATTTCCCCCCCGGGGATTAATAAAGTATCCTCATTCTGATTCTGACAAGGTAAATTCCAGTTACTGCCAATTGACTCCTTTAATGGCCATAAGTGTTATTTTCCAGCCAGTTTCCATTGGAAGTGGAAAGTAACCCATTTGGCACACTTGGTGCCAAAATGTGCCAAACTGAGAGTCCACCTGGTGATATCCTTACTAAAACCTTTGTAGAGCCTTTTCCCTTCAATGTCTGTGTGGAATCGTTGTTATCGTGGTGTTATCTTTTGTCAAGTAGTGGGATAAAAAAACAGGCGAGTATAGACATTTCTCATTTCTTCTTTGGTTTATTCCAATTTACTCAGGCATAGTAACAGAGGCAGTATTTTTGACACTGGGAATTCAGTCTCTGAGGTCCCTAGATGTCCTAGACACCAAGAACATGCATGTGAACTTGATTATTATGGATCATTTATTCATTTACTTTGGGTTTGTCTTTTTAGGCGTTTTTTTCCTGAAACTATGGCCAAGGCTTAAGAAGTTAATGGTATCAGAGTATTGGGATTCACAATGTGTTGCCACACCCCAACAGTTAATGGTTTACTAAATGTACCATTTGGTGACTAACTGATGTGGAAGAGATGTTGTAGATGTCCATGTGCAAACATTTACTCCCATTTTGAGATTAAACTGCAATGTATGTCACTGTTATGGATGTGATCACACCTGGCAATGTTTCTGGGCATCCCAGTTGCCATATCTGATCAGTGTAGGAAAAATAACATGTTGTAAGTCATAGCTGCCTCCACATTTAATTTTTTTTTAACAAAAATATGAAATGCACATCCATATAGAAAAGGGGAGACGGCATTATGATATTGTATGTATGTGACAGAATGAGAAAAAAAATGCTTAAATATTAAACACACGTCTACTAGTTGTTAACGTGTCAATGAAAACAAGGTTTAACAAAACATTAATGCAGGATTTGAGTATTTTCAGTATTAATACAAGCCACTCCTCTTTGTGTCATATACAAACATGAAACAGTGTGCCATTTGACATATAAAATATAGACATTTGAACTCAAGAGAAAAAGAAAAGTATAGATAAATAAATAATGTTGCACAATAAATGGACCCTTCTTTATTAACAGAAGTGATATATATTATCCACAGCAGCTTAACACGTACAAGAATCAATGAATTCACTGCTGCAGAAACATTTTATATCAAATTTTATGCAAAGAGTAAATCTTATTACCATGTTCTTTTTGAAAAAAAAACAAAACACTCACAAACTGCAGGAGCAAAACACCCACTTCTGTTTGATTGATTGGAACACAGTTTTGAGACTTTGCCCCTTCCATCTCCTCTGCCATTCTCTTAATTGGAGCAATCAATTGGGTGCTCTCAGCAAGGAGACACAGGGGGGCCCTCCCTCCTCCCTCCTCCCTCTGCAGCAGGCGCTGAGGGTGTTTCAGCCGGTGGTCCGGGCTCAGTGGAGGCATGGACTGTTTGTGCATGCAGGTCTGGGGCGGCGCGATCAATAGTGTCTCCTGATGACCGATCACAGTGGATCAATCAGTGACACAGGATCAGTGACTGGCTGAAATGTCACCAGCTCCATAATTAAGACCTTCATTAAGCCACAGTTAACAGAGTGTCACTCTGTTGCTCTCACCTCGACTCCTCACCCAGATCGCCCTCCTCCTCCCCACGCACCACCCACCTCCCTCCTTTTCTCCATATGCTCATCTCCGCCCCCTCAATCCCCGTCAATCCCAACCTTCTCCCGTTTGTCCTCTCTTGTTCATTCTTTATTTCATTCAGCACCCCTTTTTTTTTTTTTTGACCCTTTCTGTCTTCCATACATTTGAAAGGCGAGGCACTGATGTGTGCATGATCTCATATGGAGGTTTTGTTAAATGCTGGGGAGGGCAATGACGCGCATGGACGTAAAGAAACAAAGGCATTTCAGCACCTTATCTTCTGGTGAATTATGAAAAAAATCCCCCTCTGCGTCATGAACGCGCTTCTCTTTTCCCTTGTCGTTTTTCTAATTCACGGTTTTCCCCAGTTCTTCCCTCCTTACCCTGTATACCCCCGTCTCTCTGCCAGGCTCTGTCATCTCTCGCTATTCTGATGCCGTGTGCTCCTGTAATCCAGATTAGCCGGCAAGTGTACTTAATCTCATCACTTCCCCCAATCCCTCGGGGGTGTGCTTTTCCTGGTTTTGTGTGATAGGGGGAGACGGAGTGATAGACATCAGATTAGAGCAGATTCGTGGAGAGGAGCTAGGGAGGAAGAGAGGCTCCATGACACAGCAAGCGTACTGTAAAATCACATGTATCTGTGTCAGCTGTGCACTGCTGGTGGCAAAAAAAAAGGAAAGGGGAGAAATGAATCGGCCCGACTGACTAACATCCACACATGCCCGTACATTTTACTCCCACCTTTACATTACATTTTAATAGCTTTTTTGTATAAGATGCATTGAGTCAGTATATACGTCATCTTTTTTGCAATTTACAAAACAGAAGTGGCCACAGTTTAATTTATTTTCCCTGTTTTCCTCGTGTTGATGGTCACCAACCAAACTGCACTCCAACTGACCAAGCCACGTGGCTCCTTGTCATTCCAGATGAATCGCCCGATCCAAGTGAAGCCGGCGGACAGTGAGAGCAGAGGGGGTAAGAGACACCAGTCCCCACCCAGAAGCACCGCACCTGCTCAAACAATAACTTTATCTTGCACACTGCACGATCGCTTCTAGCTTCGTTGCTGTTTCAAATAAAATTTAGATTTTTGAGCATGAGCACCCCCTGAATCCTGCCTTGAATCCTGTCCCAGAGGACTAGTGTTGCACATGCTGGCCTACCGTCACACTGTCATGGCTTTCTGGGACACTTGAGTGCACCAGAGCCACCGTTAATGTTATTAGCAAGACCTGCACATTTCCCACTGTGCCAAAGTATCTGTTAAAGGTCAGACGCCTGATCGGTCGAGTTTCGCCACATTTTCAATATTTTGAGTACACATTATTTATTTTATTTTTTTTTACCCTGTTGTCAAAAACCTGTCATGACTTTACTCATTTAATCCAATACACTTTTTTTTACCCTGTTGTCAAAAACCTGTCATGACTTTACTCTTTTAATCCAATAAAATCCAAACCAATACACATATAATATACTCCTAGTAGGGGGCCATCAGTTCCCTTCTATTGAAGTATATTGTGACAAAATATTGAGACACTTGAATTGTTCTTGATGTGTAACCCATCATAGCCAAAGCTCCAACTGTGACTGATTCTGTATCTCAAGTTTATGGTCCCCACGATAGTTTTTTTTAATGCCATAAATACAAACTTAAATGAATAGTAAAGAAATATCAACATTAAAGAACATATAAATCTAAGGTGTTTTTTTTTTTAAAGAATAGCCTGGAGGAATGAAACACCACTGTGATCTGTCGTGGATGGCCTAAAACGTGCAGAGACACTGGTCTGATCCCTCACAGACGGGGACAGATTGAGCAGCTTCTCTGACAATACAGAGGGTGACAAACATTTGAGTCACTGCCAGATGCTGTTTGTCTGTGGTGACGTCCCTGCCTCTGCCCCCTGGTGGCGTCCTGCAGCATTACAGGCTGATATTTACCCTGTTTATCACACTGGTGACGTGCCCCGTTGTTTATGCATGTACACCCACGCTGCTTATATCACCTCCCCGATAGACTTATTTATTCTTCACTTTTTCCCTCTGTAATCTCTCTCACATTATGCACACTTTACCCTGTCCCCCCACCCCCTCCACACCTCCCACTCTGGGCAATCTCCTTCCCCTTAGAAGACAGGAAGCTCTTTGTGGGCATGCTGGGAAAACAGCAGACGGACCCTGATGTGAGAAAGATGTTTGAGCCGTTTGGCAGCATAGAGGAGTGCACGGTGCTCCGCGGGCCTGACGGCACAAGCAAAGGTAACGTCCACAGTGAGAGGAAATGGACGGACTCCGTCATAAAACATGGTCACGCAGAATCACAAAATGCAAAATATGACAAAGCATAGAGAAGAAACCTGTGCTTTATTAAAGTTGTGACGAGCAGATTGATGTTTTTGATTTATTCATGATTAAACACACATTTTGAAAGATTTAGATCTAAGTTACTGGCCTCTATTATTCTCAAACCCAGAATTCTGTTGGCAGTTTTTAACCATATCAGTAATTTAAAATGTCCTGTACAACAATGGATTCAATAGGACAAGACAATTTTGTATTTAAATAAAAACCTAATGCAGTTTAAAGATTATGCACTCTTAACTCAGGTTTCCCGTAGCTGCGAGCTGTTGCCTATGACTGTGAAATGGTTTAACTGCATGTGTTTTTATCCAAAAATGGGAATTAATTATTACTACCGCATGACTGTACTGTAAGCCACCACTGAAAAACAATCTGCTGCGTAAATCAAAGCCGACTGATAAGGCAAAAACAGATGCAAGATTTTTCTGCGTTTGTTGTACAAGGCATGACTAATGGTGCAATAGCTTTTATGGGTCACAGCTAATGATGCATTTGGTGGTTTACGGACAATGATTGATGGAGCAATGAATGTCTTTTGGACCGTGTTTAATGATACCACCGTAACCTGATGAAGTACTAGATGTAAAATAGCTCTTAATGTATTTCTGAAGGGAAGTTGTTTGTGCATAAAGTGAGTGTGTGTGTGTGTGTGTGTGTGAGGTCTTGTTTAATGGCGTGTCATGTCATGTAGGGTGTGCCTTTGTAAAGTACCAGAGCAACGCAGAGGCCCAGGCTGCCATCAACGCCCTGCATGGGAGCCGTACTTTACCGGTGAGTCCCTGCTACACGTGCCCACACACACACACACACACTCTGAAACACATTGTCACACATGTGCTCCAGTCATTTCGACACTCAACGTGGTGACTCAGCTAACAGTCAACAGCCAACACCACTTCTCTTTTCTCTGCCCCTCCTCCACACACACCAGAGGAACATTTTTGCACTTCTCCTGCAGGTGATTTGTGTTTCGACGCAGGCTGACGATCTTAAAAAGAACGACTCTCTTCAAGTTATGGTTTAGAACTTTGTATATCTATTAGATATTTAATTCAGTTTTGGAAAAAAATGTGTGAGATAAACACACACAGAGCACACAGAAGTCGAATCAAAAAAGGTTGTTCACCCTCTTTTTTTGATTTATTTTGTGTGTCGGAGGAGAGATTATTTCTTCCTGGTTAGACTTTAACCGGGGATGTTTTGTTTTTTTTAACAAAGAGTTTACATCACTGAGAAATGATATTCCTTCTGATGTGACTGATGTGAGGGGACAGATTGGACTTCCGATTTTTGGCATTTCTGCCACAGGGCGCCTCATCGAGCCTGGTGGTGAAGTTTGCCGATTCGGAGAAGGAGCGAGGACTCCGGCGAATGCAGCAGGTGGCCTCTCAGCTAGGAGTCATCAGCCCCATGACCCTGCATCTTGGGGCGTACAATGCCTACACGCAGGCTGTAAGCAACACGCTCTCCAAACATATCAGTGTGCAGAATGAAAAGAAATGGAGCAATTATGCGATTGTTGACATAATGTCAACTGTAAATTTCCCTAAAGCTGAGTAGAAAAAAGGTGATGCAGCAAAGAATATAAAATATTGGAAAATATAAAATTGCTACTTATACAATGTGATAGACCGTATGTTCTGTGTTTTCTAATAGGGGAGAGTTTCAATGTCACAAGAGACATTTTTTACCGGCAAAATTGCAATTTAGGACGTGGAGTGAAGCCACATTACTGCTCTCGTCATTCCTAATTGACCGCTCACTGCAAATGGTTCCTGACTTGGCCCATTGCTCGGTTCTATGATGCTTAGGGAGGCCTGACAGCCCTTTTGCTCCTGATGGATCTGTTGATTTGATCGCGACATTTTAACTTTACTAAAAAAGAAGCCCCGGAACCCAGAGCGATGACTTTTGAATATACTGACTCCTGATTGAGGGATCAGACTGGAGCCACTGCAGTTATTTTAAACACGTTCTTGTTTTTTTTCCATTTTGTATGACTGGATCGCGTTGTTTGTGCTAGTTTATGAGGGAAATCTGCGTCGATCTACAGGTGTAATCTGCAAGTTTTTTTCTACTCTAAACCAACTCCAGACTCTCACCACAACATCCCCTGACTTGCCCACCTCTCTCTCTCTCTCTCTCTCTCTCTCTCTCTCCGTCCTCTAGCTGATGCAGCAGCAGGCCCTGGTGGCGCAGTCGGCCTACCTCTCTCCTGTTGCCACTGTGGCGGCGGTTCAGATGCAGCAGCTTGCCGCCCTCAACCCGAGCAGCATCATTGCCACGCCGATCGCATCCATCACCCCCTCCTCAGGTAATGAGAGCCAGGGATGTCTGGGCCCCGGTCGGCCTTGATTCGATTTCTGCCTGAAATGAGGACAGATACGCAGGGAGTGCCAGACCTGAGAGGACAAAATAACATTTATTATGTCTTCTGCGATGTTAGCTTTCACATTTAAGGTGGGAAAACACGGTAAAATGGTAAATGAGTCATATTACCTTAATTATTATCCATATTAGCACCAGATTGATACTGGACACTGCAAATGTTGATGTATGAGAGTCGAGAGGGATTTGCTTACAATATATATCTATATTATTTTTAACAACTATCATTTTTTCTAAAAATCCCTTAAAGATGTGAGGCACAATGTCAGTTTTTAGCTGTCATATAGAACATTCCCTCATCAATATACCTGCATTAAGGGAGACATGTTACAGATATAAGAGATTTATTAGTCCAGCTACTGTCCATATTTGCTCAGCAACACAGTTTTCATCAGCTATAAATTTTCATTTTAGTCAAAAATGTTTTGGTCTGCAGCATAAAATGTCATGAATAATGTCAGTTGGTAATCTGAGTTTGGCCTAGTTGAGCCAAAATGCTAAACACTGCTTATATATTCTATTTCTAAAATAAAACAAAAAAATCAGTGTTTGTAAATTAGTTTAGAATGACTTGAAACAGAGATTAGTAGCTACTGTGAACTAATGGAGTGATCCAGATCGTTCTGGTGTGAGTTATATGTAGTTTGAGATATTGGCTGTAGAGATATCTGCCTTTTCTTGACCTGTGACAATCAAAGCAGTGCGTGAGCATGTCTTTATAGAAATCATGACCCTGGTTACTTCAGATTGTTGTGAGCACTTTAACGCTAGAACTATTCCCTCTCTCCCGAACTACACCGTACCACGAGGCAGATGAACGAGAGGCTTGTGCTCGTGACGGACGTCAACATTAATGCCGTTCTCCAACGTGAGCTAGCCTCGTTAGCTCAGCCAGCAAGCCTCTCATCCACGAGTAGACGCTGGCTTCCTTCTGTGGGGTGAAGCGTAAAGAAGATAGTTCCTAAATCAATCACAACAAGGCCTGAGGATTATTTGATTTGATTTGAGCAACCAGGTCATTATAGAGACATTGGTGTTTAGCTTTGCATTTGTACTGTGGATGATTTTAGCACCACAAGTACATTGTCATCTTGCATTACGTATTCAAGAAAAGGCAGACACCTCTACAGATGACATCTCCAACACTCAGCAACCCTCGCCTACACAATGTGTGGATAAATCCCTCTGCTAGTAGAGGTAAGAAGACCAACACCTGCGGCTCAGCAGGATAGTATGACACAATTTACAGGAATGTGTATCCTGTTATCTGTGTGCGTCTGTGGCTCATTATATTATTATTATTGTCTTTATGCACATATTAGCATTGTTAGCATTTAGCCGCATCACTTTACAATTTACGGCCTCTCAGACGCTCAACTCAAACCTTATGCTCTTGACTGCTGTTCTCATTATTTTTCTTCTATGGAATTATATTAATATCATATAATGAAGTTTATCGAGACAAAGAGACTGCCTTCGACATGTGTGCAGGTACCAGCACTCCACCCTCCATCGCAGCCACACCTGTTCCCGCTCTGCCTCCACCACTCGCGGTGAACAGCTACCCATCGGTGCCAGCTCCACCGAATGGCCAATCAGCGACCGAAGCCCTGTACACGAACGGGGTTCACGCCTATCAAGGTATGGCCATACCATCCTTTGACAGCAGCTGTACTCGAGAAAAAGAAAGCAAAGACTCCTCCACACATTCACAGGCTTCCTGTTTGATGTGCAACAGTGGCAGTCTAATTAAAGAGGAAATTAAGTTAACCTGATGTTTAAATTCTATTCGGAGCAGGCCGATACGCTCCAGATAGCATTTAGGTTTTTAATGTGCGTGTGCATCTGATTGTGTTCACTCTGCCACAGCTCAGAGTCCTGTCCTGGACCCTCTGCAGCAAGCTTATACAGGCATGCAGCATTATACAGGTGAGCCGGTAGCGCCGTTAAATATGTCAGTTAACACATAAACTGGCATTTGTTTATAGAAATATGTTGCTCTGTAGTAGTCTTACTAATTCTAACGTGCATTTAGTATTTCAAGTATCATTGCTGAGAAAAAAGAAGCTCTGATTAAAAATAAAAACAATCAAAGCATATTCCCGTAGATCCTGTAAACTTCTTTTGTTACTTTACATAAAATTTGACCACAGTTTTTGATTTGGCCTCAGTTTTTTAGTTTCTAGAAATATCTTTTCGGTCCCTGTACCTAAAATTTTAAACAGTTTTATGTAACATAATGGAATGCAGCTACATTACCTTTGCACTCTCTGAATACTCGACCAGCACTGCATGTTTAAAGTAGAAAAATCCGCCTTCAAAGTCAAATCATATATTACAAAATGTAAATAAGCAGAAGCTCCATAGAATGAGTCACAGAGTATATACAAGACATCTCCCAGTTTAAGCAGATCCGTGGGTGGAAAAGCGGCGCCGCCATATGCTGTTTTGAGTGAAACTGATTCGTTTGCCGTCACTGCCTGCACCTCACATGCTCCTCCTCCTCTCCACCAGCCACCTACCCTGCTGCCTACGGCCTGGTGGGACAGCCGTTCCCCCACCAGCCCACGCTGGTGGCCCAGCAGCCGCAGCAGCCGCAGCAGCTGCAGCAGCGAGAAGGTGGGTTTCAACAGCACAAGCACGGCTTTGTCATCATGTCTCGGAGAAACGTTCCGGTGGTTTGGTGTGTTTTAGCCCCGTTTGCCACAAATTACACACAGTCGACATTGCAGTTAAATTGCAAAACCACACCATAAAAGTTCCATGTGTCACTTCATTCATTGTTACATTATATAGATAATGTATTAACAGACTTTTTAATCCTTTAACAGGGTGAATTCTGCATTGATTTTTGTCAAAACTCGCTGCTGCTCATCTATCCAACACGTTTTACACTATTGTGTTATTGTTTAGTCCATGAAATGGCAAAAAATTTAATCATCTGGGCATAAACTTTATTTTAAGCCGGCAAAGAAAAAAACAATCGATATAACAGGGAATTAAAACCAATAGTTGCTGAGTGCTGGAGGGAAAATATATCCACATCGTCACCGTGTAATAAAATATCGATGGATCAGCATTTCAGAGACTTTGCAAACACACGGACATGATCGATAAAGAAGATCTGTGTGTCCCCTTCTGTGCAGCCCTTTTTAACAAAATTCTATGTTAATAATATCTCTAGTAGCTGTATAAAACAAACAGGGAGGTGTTACAGTATTTCTGTCAGCATTGAATTTGAACTACATCTCTTTTTGTTCTTATGAGGAATAAGCTTGAATAGAAATTTGCTGCATTTTCATGTTTTATTTGCGTTTTTCCTAAAATGTCAAACGTTTGCGTTAAACTGCTAGAAAAAAAATATTTTTGTCTTTCTTTATTCTACTATTCTAGACTGTTTTAGCTCGTCTTGTATTTCTACTCAACCGATGTGCAAAGTAAAGCATCTTCGAAGCACGTCGGAGTCGCCCTACATATGAAATGTACCATAACTGGCGCGGTGATGTTGCTTTGACACGGCACTGATTGCCTAACCCGTCCTGTCTCGTCATGTTTGTGTTGTCGTTGCTCCCCTCCGCGCAGGTCCTGAGGGCTGTAACATCTTCATCTACCACCTGCCGCAGGAGTTCACCGACTCTGAGATCCTGCAGATGTTCCTGCCCTTCGGAAACGTCATCTCCGCAAAGGTCTTTGTGGACCGCGCCACCAATCAGAGTAAATGCTTCGGTTAGTAATCGTGACAACGGTGGATGTGACACTAGTCACCTTCTGTTTTTTTAGCAGCTTCCTTTTGTGAGAAACACCATGCGATTATGTCTCTCTTTTATTTCCATTGGTGCTGTCACCTCTGCCTCAGGGTTTGTGAGTTTTGACAACCCGTCCAGCGCTCAGACTGCCATACAGGCCATGAACGGCTTCCAGATCGGCATGAAGAGGCTGAAGGTGCAGCTGAAGAGGCCCAAGGATGCCAACAGGCCTTACTGAAGGAGGTGAGTGGCTGTGTGTGCACCTCGATGCCTCCGGGAGAATGAATGAAACGACATGATAACAGCTCAACAAGGGAGAGGTCATCAAGAAGGCTGTCGTCCTGAAACAGGCTGCTCTGTCTAAAACTGTCCCTCCTAAACTGTCAACAAGCACTGAAAGTACAGCTAAATAAATAGAGCTTAACTAAGACAAACATGTGTGAAATGTGTCACCAAATGCAAATAAATGAGGTAAAAATCCCTGAGCAGGTGGGGAGGGCTCAGGGGAGGGGAAGGGAGATTGATTGACAGCCGGAAATGTGTCCGGAACTTAAAGGGAGCGAGTGGATGTAATTGGAGCTCAGTGCTTAAATGGCTGTCTATCGTGTGGAACCGAAGGAGTCAATAATCCCGACAGTAGATTAACTCAAATGAGGTGGCAGCACTCAGACAAGCACGCCGTCAGTTTGATTGCGTTAACGCCGGATTTGAATTCACATGTTGTGCCTAACCAGTGTTCTGTCGCAGGGTTGAATGCCAACAACTGTCCGTCATTGATTTTTTTTTTTTGTTTTGTTTGTTTTACTTTTCATTTATTGTTTTTTTTTTTTGTTGTTTTTTTTTTTTGTGCTTTGCCTGACCCATTTTCCTGAAACAAACATCACACCACTCTCCAGACCGTCCACGCATATATCCAAAGAGGCGTGCGTCGCTATAAAACCTCCCCCCCTTCCGTCTCGATGCGTTGTAAGTCAATTGGCCTGTGTTGGTTGCTGTGGCGATATTGCCTGTGATGGTTGCCGTTAGCAGTTTGTTTTTTTTTGTTTTTTTGGGGCCGTTGCCTTGATTCACCATGCCCAACATGCATGGCGGGTTACTGTGGCGACCGTGAACTGTGTTTGGTGCGTTGTGAGTTTATTATTTTGTCCTGGTTTTTAATCCTTGCAGACACTGATCAATAACTGTCACTTTGCCTCAGCATCTGTAAGTAATCGATTATCATGACATGCTGGGTTTTCTTCCTTTTTTTAAGCCCTCTAAAAGCTCTAAATCAACTCGCTCTCCATCAACAATGGAGGCATTAGGAGGTTTTTTTTTTTATTTTAGACTTTTGGGTTTTCGATTACTTTCTTTTTTTGTTGTCGTTGTCTGTCATGATTATCATTCTTACACGTTCCCTCTGTGTAGTCGGTTGGTGTGCTAGTTCTTCGTTGAGTGCGGGGTTTTTTGTTTTGGTTGTTACACAATTCTCAAGTGACTTTGTGCCTAAACTCTTTTTGGTTTTTTTGTGAGACTGAAAATGTGCTGAACGTGGCCCCCGTACGTGTTTACCACGTGATATCCGTGTGAGTGTGACACAACCGCAAGGTGCTCGTGTTTCTGTTTGTGGGACTGTTGTGTATCTGTGAAAAGATGTGTGAGGTTGTGTGTGTAAAACACTTCTCTCTGGATGGTTTTTGGGGTAAAAGCAATTTGGTCCCTGTGACACGTTCTGCCAGCTGAGGAACTGCATTCCTCTGTAGGAATTCTGGGAAAACAAATAAGCAACCATGAAATGCTTAAAGCATTGGAAGGACACGTTCACCGGATATTCATAATGTGTCTAATGCGCAGGGCATCTGCTGGTCACCGACCACGTTAAAAATACACTGATTTAACAAACATTGGTCTGAAATTTTGAGCCCACATCAACCTTAAAAAAAAAAAAGTTGCTGCTCACGAGATCTCCGGTGCAGCAAATCCACACATTTCACTTTATGGGAACCTCTTAACATACAGTTTCCCTGTTTGCCCTGTTGCCCCTCCAAAAGACAAAAGTCACCACCTGGATTGAAGTAAGCAAATAGGTAAAAACCTTCCATTGGATGATTATTGCAGTTATTATTCTGTTTCAGCTGGCAACAAGTTAGTTTGACTCTGACTGACTCGGTGATTTCATCACCTGAAAAAAAAACATGTCAAACATGTATCTTTGGAAATTCTAGCATGACCACAGCAGAATGATAACTTGTAGAACGTTAAAGATTGACGTGACTGCTTGTTAAGAGGTTTTTAACATGTAGACAGAAGATTCACATTTACTCTTTCGGATACAGTATTCTTATATTTTGAAACCATTGCCTTATGAAAGAATGTTAAAAGAGAGACAATGAATGGATTTGTTTATGGGACCTGCAGATGCCCCGTTTTGCAGCAATGTACCTTGTCGCTGCTTGGCGGATGTTCTCCTCATTGCAAAACTGCATTTTTTTCTCCAAATAAGCCAATCTGAATATAAAACAGTGGATTAAATTGGAATAAATGTAAAATCATCTGTTTCCCCAACGATTGGAGTGTGTATCCCCACCAGAATTCCTACTGTGCATGTTCTGAATTAATTTGCCTGCCAAAAGAGATGACAAACCAGTCTCCAAGAATGTGCATACATTTGCAAACAGTGCGAGTGTCACTATTCAAGTTGCATGTGTACACTAGTCGAATACCGAGACTCCCCTGAAGCATCACTGCAGACAGACAGTGTGTGTTGCAGACGCTACTCCAGTTCCAAAGTCTTACAATGACATGTTTGATTGCTCTGATTTGGTTGAAAATGCTTTTTGCTCTCCCTCTCTGTCTCCCTTCTCCTCTCTTCTGCTTCACCTCCAGGAGAACCTGAGAGTTCAATCAAGAAAAACCACATGGGATGTCCCAGCCTTTTTTTGGTTGTTTGACCAACCGCATAGCACAGGAGCAACACTTCGCAAAGAGAAAAAAAAAAAACAGTGTCACATGTATGTGCTTACAAAAAAAAAACAAAAACGACGACAGCAGCAGTAATATCAGCGACAAATGTATGACGAGAATCAGCTTCCGCAATATCAGAAGTGCTCCCGATTTCCTAATCATTCCGCAGCTGGATTTATTTATTATGTACATAATCTATTGTCGGCGACCAGATTTACATGTTAAGGAAAAAAACAAAAAGGAAAAAAAGAAGCATATCACTGATGTTATTCTACTGAACAGGGTTCTACTGTATAGTGTGATTTGTGGCGTTAACAGAAGGCCAGTCTGCACAGTCGGAGGCAAAAAGAAAATACTATTCTGTATGATTACCACCGGTAATATTGTTATGTAGAGGTAGTTTTATTATTTATACGTAAAGTTAAAAACAGGGGGTGATTAAACCGGACGAGACG